>JAHWFO010112842.1:6732-31967 GCA_023313115.1 Rhysida immarginata | reverse complement strand
CATCGTTTAAGCACCCATAAAGTACACAAAAAGGAATATTAAAAAAATTATAGATCCTCCATCTTGATAACAAATTTATTAAAAAAAAATAAAAATTTACCCAAGCTGTTTTTTTCCTCGAGGCTAACTTTATAGTGTCTGATAAAAATCAGCCCAAGGTACCACGGTGGTGATAAATTTTGCCGAAATTGCTCATTTATTTGATTTCTGATAGCATCGGTTTTCTTTGATCTATGAACCGCTTGTTAAATTGTCGGAGATAAATTGAAATTAACATCAATCTAATCAGTGCAGCGGCTACAAAAATCCATTTTGAATTACTGGCATTGATTACTTCGTCTAATAATAGCTCCAAAAGTAATGCCGTGATTTCACTGTTTTTACTTTGATACCGACAAAAGCCCATCTTCACTGTACATACACTATTTTACTAAAACCCCAGCTAATATTTGGCTTCATGAAGTTTTAAGCTATTACGTGTTCATAAGTAATTATTTAACTTGCCATTAGTAATTAACAAGAGAAATTATATTGCCGCGTTTTTCATTAGCGTAATGTTTGAACAGATCAAATTATTCATAACGAATGATATACATAATTTACAAAGTTAATAAAACAATTTATAATAATTTTTTTCCTTTCTTTGAAACTTCAGAGGAGTGCAATCGAATTGAAATTCACTGTTCTTCGAGAACCATAATGATTATTCATTGCCGGAAGAGTTCACTTGAATTTTAAGAAGAAACAAAGATTTTGGGGAATCAATACCACGAACTCAAACTCCATTCGAAAGCAATTTCAAACTTCGGAACCCCTGAAAATGGGAAAATGCCATAATGTGGTATCATAGGATGTAATCATTCATCGCGTCTTTTCTCCCCCAATGCAAGCATGGTTTTCCATTTTTAAAAATGCAATTGGATGGTTATTTACTGGACTCTCCTTTTTGGAACTTAAAGCTCCTTGCTTTATATTAAAAATACATGTATATAAAAATAGCGTGCTACACTTTTAAACATCTATTCATCTATACAGGGTGAATACAAAAGTCTGAACCCCTCTTTTATTTTTTGAACCGAAGCAGATATGTCAATTTTGATGAATCCAATGAATAGGAAGTTGTGGGTGGCCTATCCCATGGTGCACTTTTCATCATCCCAAATATGCAAATTAGGACACATTCAAAATTTATCTCAAAAACCGTAAGGGATAGAGAAAAAAACCCAATTGCAAACTTGTTCAGCATAAAAAAACAAACAAAACAAAAAAAAATCATCCAAATCGGACCAACCAATCACCCACAATCACGTGGTGAACTGTTTGTAGCTTACAAACAGTCACACTGCACAAACAAGTTACTTCAAACAGTTTAAAAAAAAAGTTAATCAACAAAATGCTCGATGTGACGACCGTGGGCACCATAACACAATTGGGCACGGAACCTAACTGACGCCAAAACATCGGCAAGCATGGCTGGTGTCACTCCTCGGCACGCTTCCTGGATTCGTTGAATCAGATTCTCCAGTGAGGCGGGCTGCGTAGCATAAACATTGTTCTTCAGGTATTCCCACAAGAAAAAGTCAAGTGGTGTAAAATCAGGGGAGCGGGGTGGTCCTCCTCGGCCAATCCATTGTTGTCCAAACATCTCACTTAGACGCTCGCGAACGACCAACCCGTAATGTGGAGGAGCTCCATCATGATGAAACCACGTGCACTGATACGAGGCCAATGGCAAATTGTCAATGAAGTCTGTGACTACCAAGTTGACAATTTCAGCCCGGTAGCGTTCTGCAGTCAGTGTTCCATCATAAAAATACGGTCCAACCACAGTGTCATTGTACAATCGACACCACACATTGATTCTCCAGTTCACTTGATGAGTTGCTTCTCGCAGACATCGTGGGTTTTCGTCTGCCCAATGTTAATGGTTGTGCCTGTTGATAACTCCATCCCTGGTGAACTGGGCTTCATCTGTCCACAACACCTCATGAATGAAGTTTGGATTGTCATCCAGGCAGGTAAGTAACCAGTTGCAGAAGGCGGCCCTAGCAACATAATCCAATGTCAGTAACTCCTGGTGAAAATGAATATTGTATGGGTGAAAATGATGCGCGTGTAGAATGTTGAGATCAGTTCTCTGATGGCACCCAACATCTGCAGGAATTGCTCTACTGCTTTTGTGGGGATTTGCAGCAACTGCGGCCAGAACTAGTAGTGTGGTTGTATCGTCGTCGCCTTGTGCTCTTGGTCGTCCTCGTTCTGCATTAACATTCCCTGTAGCCTCGAATCTTGGAATAATGTGACGCATTGTTTGACGAGATGGATGGCGTTCGTCAGGGTATCTGTCTCGATACAACCTAACTGCAGCATGTAGGTTTCTCTTTGCCTCTCCGAAGCAGAAGATCATGTTGACCATTTCCGGAACAGTGTAGCTTGCCAACCTGGAATTGTTCTGTCTTCTGTGTGCTGAAACATGCCTTTTATTTGCTTTTCCGCATGAAAGTGGATGTGAGTATGGTAATTTATGTTAATTTTTTGATTTGCTTGCTTTACATGGTGGAAATATCAACATTCAGTTTTCCTTGTGCAGTGTGATTGTTTGTAAGTTATTCCCTTCTCTCATGTGCCTGTAAAATCTCCTGACGCATCACGGATGGCTTTCTGTGGTTTTGGTCTCCTGAAACGACGGCTCGGAAGTCGCCGACCAAGAACCGTTGATGGGCTATGGAAAGTGTATCAGCAGGTGTATTGTTTTGTTTAATAGCCATTCGAAGAATACATGTTAATTCTTATCGATCGAAATGCAAGTAAAAAACAGACCGAGTATTGAGCAGAGACGATAAAAGTTTACTGGAAACATGAAAAACGGGAGCTACGTCTACAGTAGGCAATTACTGAATTACTGAAAAATATTTTGAGGTTGTTCTAATTTCCTTTAACTGTAATTATCCCGGGCAAAGCCTGGTGTCTCTGCTAGTAAACTATAAGAAGAACTGTCTAAACACTTATCAAAATGTTGTGTTAAATTCTCATAGACACTTTCTTTCTAGGAGAAATTAAGTTACTCTAAACAGATTCAACAATATAGCCACATACAAGAAGAAAAGGATTAGCCAACATACAAAATGAAAATGATTAAATATAGTTCTCAAAATCGGCATGCTGAATTTAAGATTCATCGAAAAGAGTTTAAAACCAAGACTCTTGAGGGGGAAATCTGCTTGTAAAAAATTATTGATGAAAAAATAGGAAAGAAAATTCAAAAAGGAAGATCAGAGATATTGCAACAACTATCGAGGCATCTCTTTGCTCAGCATTCCTGGGAAAGTTTACGCTAAGTTTCTGAAGAAGAGAAATCAGGAAACAGTCGACTGCGCAACTGTCGTTGGAGCATTGTGGATTCCGACCTGGCCGAAGCACGACGGATCCCATCTTTGCTCCAAGGCAAATCTTTGAGAAATCCTGGGAGCATGCAAAAGAAGTCTACGCTTGCTTTGTGGACATATGACAAGAGTTCCTCGGGAGAAGCTCTGGCAAGTGTTGCAAGAGTATGGAGTGGATGGGCTATCCTGGTTGCTGTCGTGTCTCTGTAAGAAACCTCTGAGATGTGTATCCGGATAAATGGCACTAACTCAAGACTGTTCACCGTGTGTATTGAACTCCGCCAAGGCTGCGTACACTCGCCCCTCTTGTTAATTATCTTTATGGACTTGATAGACAGGGGCAGTCGTGGCCATGAGCATATTTGTGAGGGCGACTGCTTGGTGGAGAGGTTGCCCTTTGCTGACGACCTTGTCCTTCTTGGGTCTTCTTGCACTAACCGATTTGCACACTGGGATGAAGATCAGTGTGGCTAAGCCTGAGGTTCTGGTCCTTTCAAGACAGCCTGCTCAGTGCGCTCTTTATGTTAGGGGAGCCCCACTGAGATAAGTGGAGAAGTTCAACTATCTCGGGATTGCATTCACGAGTGATGGGCGGCAGGATAAAGAATTGGATGCTCGGATCGGTGCAGCAAGCTATGTCAGACGTGAACTACGGCGATCCGTGGTAACGAAACTCGAGCTGGGAAACAAAGCCAAGCTCTCAGTTTTCAAATCTATGTTTGTCTCATGGTCATGAGTCTTGGGTAACGACCGAAAGAGTCCGATCGCGGATACAAGCGCCGAAATGGGATTTCTGAGAGGTGTGGCAGGTATTACCCTACTAGATAGAGTGCACAGTAACACAATAAGGGAGTCTTTAAGTGTTGAGCCGCTACTTCTCCGCATTGAGAGATTTAAGTAGCGCTGGTATGGTCACGTGATACGGATGCCGCAAATTGCCCTTCCTAGGCAGTTGTTTTTTTCCAAGTCGGGGGGTAAGAAACCAAGGAGTCGGCCAAGAACTTAGGTGGCTAGACTACATGGAAAATCTGGGTTCGAGTCGCTTGGGTATTACCAGGGAGGACATGCGCCTGATGGTGGAAAATCGCGATCGCTGGAGATCCTCCATAGGGCTGCTGCCCCCGTGACCCTAACGGATAAGCGGATCTGAAAAGTAAATAAGTAAATTCAACAGCCTTGATTCGAACCCGGAACCTTCGCCTCCAACCGCCGACGCGCTAACCAATTTATGCACTGCGGTCATGAAAGCATTACGCTATTTACATATCCTTTTGACTTGCTTAGAGCAGGTACCTAATCCGAAGGCTGGGACTATATTTCCTAAGGGGTAATATTCATTAAAGGATAGCTTAAGATGGCTCCATGAAGGTTTAATCATACACCATACCTCATATGTTGAAATTACTGATGAAATAATAGGAAAGAAAAATAGGAAGAAAAAAAAAAGAAAATAGCTCATGGACCTATTACACTGCTTTGCAATGAAATTGCCCCACCATATTTAGTGGGGGGGGGGGTCGTCTACCTCCGACTAGTAAGCGATTAGATGCATGTTCACGGGACATGGCCATTTGCGTTGATACAGGGTGTCCGAGTGCCTGTATAGGCTCATCAGTTGACACCTGTGCGAGACGTTCCATGCAGTAAGGAGGAAGCAACTGCCTTGTGAACGTACAGTACTGTATTGTAATCCGCACAACGGTCTCAATGCCGCGACGACGAAAGCGGCAACCGTTCACGCATTAACGGACTTTGAACGAGGTCGAATTATTGGCCTCTCCAAGGCCGGATGGTCAACCAGACGGATTGATGTCCATGTGTCGCGGGACGCATAGACGGTAGGCCGATGTTGGAGGCAATGGCGAGAGGAAGGCACACATGCCAGAAGACCAGGCTCTGGGGCCGGAGAAGCACGACAGCTCGTACCGATAGGCGGATTAAGCGAATACCGCTATCGGACAGAACCATCACCCTGCGGCAATTGCGCGACATCACTATTCCCGGTACTGCTCCTGTGTCAACATCGACAATAGCACGCCGGTTACACGTCTCGACAATGTCTGCCAGACGTCCATTGTTATGTCTTCCTTTGACACCTGAGCACCGCGCGATACGAATGGAATGGCGCCCAGTGGTCTTTAGCGACGAGTCCCGCTTTTGTTTGGACACCGATGACAGACGCGGACAGGTATGGCGCAGACCATTGGAACGTGTCAATGAACAATACATCCGGTATCGCCATCGTGGACCAACACCCGAGATCATGGTCAGGGGTGCCATCGGCTACGATACCAGAACGCCTTTAGTCACCCTGACAGCAGCACGGTACGCCACAGAGATTCTGCAGCCCGTATTATTGCCCTATCTGAACACCATACCCGGCGCAGTCTTTCAGCAGGATAACGCCAGTCCGCACACGGCAAACATGAGCATGGCATGTCTGCATGATGTCGATAAGTAGAATGCGAACTGATATTTTTCTCTACATTTGGTCTTGTAATAGTCAGAAACTTAATTGATGGAATGACGAAATCTGTTGTATGTGGACACTGTGTGTTTGATCTTGTCCACGTGTCAAGCCTTTGCCTCTTCCTGGTCTTAGTGCTTCCTCTGTCGTCTTTCCACTCTTTCTCAATAGTCTGCTAACTCTCCATTATCTCCAGTTACTGATCATTTTTAAAGATTTTTCAAGAAATTGTTAAGTACTAAGAACTCTCTTTTCTAAGAAAAGCCCGAATAACAGGAATTCTATGCATACCTACTTTTGGCTCATTCGGATAACTCCTTGTGGGTGGGTCAATTTCATTCCAAAGCAGTGTGTAAGTTATTCTTTAATGAAAGAACTGCTCTAACCAAGCCCAAAGGACTCTAATAGCGTAATTCTTACATGTCTGCAGTGACGCAATTGGTTAGCGCATCGGCGGCATGAGCCGAAGGTTCCTAGTTTGAATCCCGAGTGTGGAATTTTCTTTCCTATTTTTTCATCAATAATTTAACATCCGAGTTAAGGTGAATGATTAAACCACCATGGACCCATCTTAAGGTATTATTTATTGCAAAAAATGTTCAGAATATACAAAAAAGACGGGAATTTTTTTTCATAGATGTGAAAATAATTACTGTTATTAAAATTTGTTGAGTGAAACAATTTCTCGAAATTGCAAGAAATTTTATAAACCAAGATGACACATTATACAATGCTTTTAAAAAAAAATAAATAACGCCCACATTTCAATCAATAAAAAACCATTAAAAAATGAAAAGAAATTGCGTGCCTCCATTGAGTTCGTGAATATTTTTCCTAACACTATTGAAATATTCTGTCAACAAAGAACGTCACGCTATTTGCTAAGTCAATAGGGAAGGAAAGAACTGAAAAGTTCGGGTTAATTACAATAAGTCACAGTACGACTCCTCCACTTCAGAAACACCATGGCAACATCCTAAACAAAAAAGAGAATCCCCCTGTTTCTGTCAGATTCATTGCCCTCTAAAACATTGGTGGGTCTCCAAATTCTTCAGTGCGAAAAGTTAAGGTATTCAAAGAATTAACGGAGAGAAAAAAAATTGAAAAAAAAAAATTATGAGGTGCTTAATATTCGTCGATGGTGTCCTACAGGTCCGCATTAAGTTCCACTTAATTTTTCAAATGTTCTTCATTAATATTAACTAGACCTCGTAAAACCAACTCATTTTCTTAGGATGGTTTCACTCCGTCTCTTCCACTCCACATTATCCCCTCATTATGAATGTTTGATGTGTTCATTAGATAGTAATTACTCTTAGATGACGGAGAGAAAAAAACAGTACGGCACGTATTTTTATTTCTTTTTCCTCCCCCTTTGCACAAATATCACTTTAAAGAAGAACCTGCAGGAAATTTAGTAAACACTGGTAATTATGTTTCGTGTATAAAGTTTAAAGAGCTCGTGGGAAGAGACACGATTGATATTTCTGGAAAAATAAAAAAAACAAAAACGATGTGAGTGATGAAGTTGATTCTAATGATTTGAACCATTATGAAACAGAAAATTTTATTATAAAAGATATTTTTAAATATTTTCCACAGGCGCTCGAAATATTGATTAGTTCTCAAGTCTCACCTTGCATTAAAAATCAGCTCTGTTGGCTGAAGATGAAGTCAGAATTGGTTTGGCTTATAAAGCACGAAAATACAGGGTGAGTCAAAAGTCGATGGACACCTTCCTATCTTGGATACGCAAATTCTTTATTTTTATTTTATTTTCTTTTTATTTAATCATTACGCATCCCTTTGTGATGATTTTTTGGGAGATGGTAAAAGAGGTCCTTAGAAGTATTTTTTGTCATATGAACATGAGGTCCCCGCAGCTCCGCTTACTTACAATACTGCATTGAACAATCAAATGACCCCGGGACGCAGTGTGCGTTGGTAGACCTAGATTATTTTATTTTTAACAATTAACGCAAGCAATCTACTGTAATAGCTTTTAAAGTAATTGTTCGAAATGGCCGCCATTTGCTTCATAGCACAATTCGCAACGCCTTATGATGGATTAATGTACACGTGGAAACAATTGATTTGCACGGTCGCTGATGTCACCTGCTACCGCGATAACACGAGCCGCCAATTCTTCTTCGGTATCTACGGCTTCGGAGTACACCATTGATTTTATGCTTCCCCATAAAAAAAAATCCATCGGTGTGAGATCTGGCGATCTCGGTGGCCAAGCAACTGGTCCGCCACGACCAATCCAACGACCAGGATATGTCTCATTTAGGTAATCTCTAACTGCTCTTGTGTAATGCGAAGGTGCGCCGTCCTGTTGAAACCACATCAAATGTCTGGTCATTAGTGGAACATCTTCAAGAAGACCAGGGAGCTTCTCCTTCAGGAAACCAAGGTATGTTTGCCCGTTAAGACGGCATGGTAGGAGATATGGCCCAATCAGGACATTGTGAATCATGCCAGCCCAAATATTCAACGAAAAACGATGCTGAAAACTGTTAACATGTGTTGCACATGGGTTGACATGAGACCACAGATGACTATTGTAGCTATTGAACATTCCCTCTTGCGTAAACGTTGCCTCATCTGTCCACAAAACCATGGAAGGAAAGTCTGGAATCTTATTCTGTTGCTGCATAAACCATTCCGCGAAAGCACGCCGGGGACCATCATCATTGGGACATAATTCCTACACCTTTCGAAGCTTGAACGGATGTTGCAGGTTGTCATGTAAAATGTTCCATACAGTGGTATGACTAGTATTCAAAGCCGCACGAGTACTTGTCGATGGATTTCGGTTAAACCTTTCCAAACTTCATCCTCTAATTGAGGGGAGCGTAACCACCGACGACGTCCACGCTGATGATTATCATGAGCGAATGCGCCTGTTTCTCTTAGACGACGATCTACTGCACCAAATGTTCGTGAATTGGAAAGAATTCTGTTGGGATAACGGTCAGCATACAAACGCTTGCACCATCCATGGTACCACCAGCACCGAGACACAGATGCATGTCTGCATAATCATTCCATGTAAAACGATTCATACTGTTTGTTTAACTTTACACATGTAAAAAGTACATCAAGTGAAATTTTTAAAACAAATCTTTACCTACTGCTTTCCCAGAATGCGATTAGTTCATTTACATATGGACTAATCGTATTTTACAAAGGGGTTGGATACCATGGAATCTCCTTGACGAAGTTTTTGTCTTAAGACTTTTCAACAAACAAGCACGTGCAGCTTGAAATTTCTTTGCAAACAATTACTTTAAAAGTTATTACAGTAGATTGCTTGTGTTAATTGTTAAAAATAAAATAATCTAGGCCTACCAACACACACTGCGTCCCGGTGTCATTTGATTGTTCAATGCAGTATTTTAAGTAAACGGAGCTGTGGGGACCCCATGTTCATATGACAAAAAATACTTCTAAGGACCTCTTCTATCATCTCCCAAAAAATCTGTACTCAATTCAAAAACACCTTGTATATTGTGAAATTATATGTTTACCATGAAGCTTATGTTTATTACAATTTTGACTTTTGCACTGCATGATATTTAGTCTTAAAAGGCAGGGTAAATCATTCCAAACCTCTAACATATTAAAAGGAAAAAATCTATTCAATTTAGTGGCAATTATAAATGGAGGTACCAATTTATATTTTTGCAAAGTTCGAGTCTGTAGATGATTTTTGGACCAGTCGGCAACAAAGTGGAACGGATGTTTTTCATCCGTGAAAGCTATATATATTTCCTTTAATTTGGCATTAATAATGATCGAACTGAAAGAAGGAAGGCTAGCCTTATTGCATGTACTAGTGATCGATGTAAGCTTCTTTAGAGAGAAAGCAGTTCGAATAATATCATTATACTTGACTTTAAGTTTAGTTAACAAAAACTTTGAAGCAGCAGACCATAATATTATGCCATATTCTAATCTAGGGATGACTAACGATTTAATTAGGATACAAAGCTCTCTCTTCTTGTTAAAGTTTTCTTTAATTTTTTAATTATATAGTTTGATTTGAAAATCTGCATTATGAGTGTCTCTATATGATCTTTGAACGATAACGAAGTATCGAAAGTAATGCCAAGGAGTTTGTGAGCAGTATTGTATCTATTACCGTTGAAAGAAATTATGAGGATCTGAGCCTTATTCTCATTT
This sequence comes from Rhysida immarginata, assembly GCA_023313115.1. Classification (NCBI taxonomy): domain Eukaryota; kingdom Metazoa; phylum Arthropoda; class Chilopoda; order Scolopendromorpha; family Scolopendridae; genus Rhysida; species Rhysida immarginata. The sequence goes on along the minus strand of JAHWFO010112842.1, from coordinate 21,929 downwards.
AATTTCATACTGTGTTTTGAATACCAACGTTTTAAAATAGTAATGTCGTGCTTTATGTCTTGCTTTGCCGTGCCATCTTCATGATAAGCGTATTCCTTGGTTAAAATGTTATCATCAACGTATGAGTCGATGTCAAATATTAAAGGAAGTTTTTGTATGGTCGAGGTAGCCACTGCATATAAGGTCGTGCTTAAAAAGGAACCTTGCATGATACCACTAGTAGAGTTGAGGCTAATTTCTAATACAGGGAATGAATAGGAACCTGAGGGTGCTCTATCTGATGGAGCACCTTTCATCATTTCAAATATGCAAATTGAGACATATTAGAATTTTATCTCGAAAACCGCAAGAGATACACAAAAAATTCAAATTGCACATCTGATACAAAATAAACCATTAAGGAATGACATAACCAAGTACCGAAAGGTTAAACTAAACCATTCGCGGAACTATATTTTTAAACCGCCCTATGTTAACATTGGAAGTTTCTAATGGACGATTATGATACCATTAAACCCCGTACCTTTGAAATAATTTCAACTATCATTAATTTTACGTTATATTCATTCATGACACATCATTCTAGGTTGTTTGATATATTACATGCAATATTTTAGCATTGAATGTTCCAATGAACCATAATGGTTCCACTAAACCAGGTACCATGAAACCAATTTCGACTATTGTTAATTTTACGTTACATTCATTCTTGACACATCATTCCAAGTTGTTTGATATATTACATGCCATATTTTAGCAGTGAAAGGTCCAATGAACCATAATGGTTCCACTAAACCAGGTTCCTTGAAACCAATTTGAACTATCATTAATTTTACGTTATATTCATTCATGACACCTCGTTCCAAGTCGTTTGATATATTACATGCTATATTTTAGCATTGAAAGTTCCAATGAACCATCATGGTTCAAAAACCAGGTTCCTTGAAACCAATTTGGACTATCATTAATTTTACGTGATATTCATTTATGATACATCATCACAATTTGTTTGATATATTACATGCCATATCTTATCATTGAAAATTTTTGAAGGTGTCATAAAGGTACCATTAGTGCACGTGCCAATGTTTCGATTGCAACAATTTTCAAAATGGTTCATTTCCTGAACCATATTTATTGGCCGAAATAGTAATTTATATTCGCTTGTATCTCGTCATTAAGATTTGTTTGACAAATTACTTAATATATCTGTCCATTGAAAATTGCTAGGTGGGGTCGTGATGGTACCATTTGTGAACCGATTTAGATAAAATTTATGATTTTTTCATGGCATGTACCATATTCATCGACTGACGAAAATAGTAATGAATAACCGCATCTATCTCGTCATTACGACTTGTTTGATATATTACTCAATATTTCTTCCCATTGAAAATTGCTGGGCGGGAAAATAGAGGTACCATTTGTGCACGTGCCAATGAACCGATTTAGATAACCATATTCATCGACTGACGAAAACAGATTTTGAAAATCTTTCATAACCTCGGAGGAGTTTGAGTTACAGACAGACAGACAGACAGACAGACAGACACGTTTCCCCACACTGATAGCATAAAGCACCTTTCGGTACTTAATAAGTCTTTCCATCAATCCAGATAGTGTTCAATGTAATGTCCAGTTGCACCATATGATTCCGCACGACATTTCAACGATGCCTGGTTGTTGCATGATAATTTTGCCTCGCCTCACCAAAGCATGTTGATCATTTCCTGGTTAGTGTACCGTGTCATTTTGCTTTGGTCTGATTTTTTCTCAGCTTCAACATGCCTTTTTATACCAATTGCACAGGAAACTGGTGACTTTATGGTAAATTGTGGAACTTTCCAGAATAGGATGAGGATGGTGCATAAAATACACTGCTTTGCAATGAAATTGCCCCACCCACAAGGAGTTATCAGAATGAGCCAAAAGTAGGTATACAGCAAGAGATACATCTGAATACACCTTTATTGCGTTATGGAGCCAAGACGTGCACTCTTTGTACAGCGTGTCCCAACGGAAAGCGGCATCAGTAGGTTGTGGCACCAGCTCTAGCGGCGATGCATTGTTCCAGCCGCAGATATGGGTGAACATACAGGTGGAGAATGTCATGTGTTCAGTTCATGGAGATTGCGGGGTGATCGTAAACGACGTCCCACCATGTCCCACACGTGCTCAATTGGCGATAGGTTTGGGGACCTTGTGGGCCATGGCAGGTATTTGACATCATGCAGACATGCCATACTCATGTTTGCCGTGTGCGGTCTGGCGTTATCCTGCTGAAAGACTGCGCCGGGTATGGTGTGCAGAAAGGGCAGTAATACGGGCTGCAGAATATCTGTGACGTACCGTGTTGCTGTCAGGGCGCCTTCGATGTTAATAAAGGCGTTCTGGTATTGTAGCCGATGGCACCCCCAGACCATGATCCCGGGTGTTGTTCCACGATGGCGAAACCGGATGCATTGTTCATTGGCTCGTTCCAGTGGTCTGCACCACACTCGCCCACGTCTGTCGTCGGTGTCCAGACAAAAGCGGGATTTGCCGCTGAAGACCACCGGGCAACCATTCCATTCGCCAGCCCACTCGTTCACGACACCATTGCAGTCGTATCGCGCGGTGCTCAGGTGTCAAAGGAAGACAACAATAGACGCCTGGCAGACATTGTCATGGTGTGTAACCAGCGTGCTATTGTCGCTATTGACACTGGGAATAGTGATGTTGTCGCGCTGTTGCCGCAAGGTGATGGTTCTGTCCGATAGCGGTATTCGCATAATCCGCCTATCAGTACTAGCTGACGTGCTTCTCCGGGCCCCAGAGCCTGGTCTTCTGGCATGTGTGCCTTCCTCTCGCCATTGCCTCCAACATTGGCCTACCGTCCGTGCGTGCCGCTACACATGGACAGCAATCCGTCTGGTTGACCATCTAGCCTCGGAGAGGCCAATAATCCGATTCCCTTCAAAGTCCGTTAATTGCGTGAACGGTTGTCGTCGTCGTGGCATTGAGACCGTTGTGCGGATTACAGTACTGTACGTTCACGAGGCAGATGCTTCCTCCCTACTGCATGGAACGTCTCGCACAGGTCAAATTAGGTCAGATTTTTAGGATATCTTAATGAGTCTATGGGAGAGTGAAATGCGCAATAAAAAATATACGCAAATTAGTTCTTATCGTTATTTAAACGCATTGCAAACGCTATATTTAGATTTCAAATGGTGGCAAACATATCGAACATCTCTTGAAATGACTTCTATCCATTGCATGTCATATTATTGAGTATTTTGATTGAAACAGCGCCACCTACCGACGAAATAGTGCACGTTTTTTTGACCTAATTTTTATTGCACATTTCACTCTCACATACTCTCAGTAAGATATCCTGAAAATCTGATCAAATTCGGATAGGTCGTTTTTGAGGTCCCTGGTTGTACCACACGCTGATTTGGCCCGCTGTCGCCCTTCGGTCAGCAGTTGCAAGCCGGGTGACCCGGCGAACAACTCTGGCATCAATGAGGCGTGGGCGGCCCATGGGTTGTAACCCCTCGTTGGGTATACTTTCGATAGACCCTTGCAACGGTTGTGCGGGAAAATTGCAGGGTGTTGGCTGCATCTGATATTGAGGCACCAACAATCATCCCCCGTTCAAATGCGGATAGCTCTCGGCATACCGCCATTTCTGCAGCTAGATTTGCTTACAATGAATGTGTGATATCAAGGAGTCCTTTGCACTTGCATTCCCTCTCATTAAGAACAGGGAACCTGATTGGAGGGGTGTGCCATGACTTTTGGTGAGTGAATGTATATTGATGGCGGTCGTTGAAGCTCTATTATTTGTTGTATGGGTTTGCAGAAACTCTACAACACTGTTAACGTCTTGTGATATAATAACTTGGCCCGCGAGATTCTTCTCGAAAGTGAAATGGGTTCAATTTGGTAAAAAGACTGTACAATCCTGGGTTATTCCATGTCTACTCACTCGATCCCCTCCAAGTCTCATGAAATTTTGTAATAATGTAACCATAGATTCTAAATGAAACTGAAAAATTTTAGAGCTCATTGTGCATTAGTTCAAAAGTTACAGGCTCATGTTCAGTAGGCTGCCATCCACCTAATGTACCCGTGCCGCAAAAAGATCCAACTTTGACCTTCTGTAAAATCAGTTACATTTGCCAGATGAGTGTGAAATTTAGCATACCAGCACAACTTTTGGCGCAGAATTCATTAATATGATCAAAAAAGTTATTTGGGTCTATTTATGCCAAAGTAACCGCCAAATTTTGTCGTGACAAATTCGGACCCCATTTTGGATGCCAATTGCTCAGCAGCAAAAGATCTACATGCTACAATATTTTGCAAGTGTACAAAACCAGTAAAATACACTGAATTAGCAAAACTCATGGGATAGTAAGCACATTGATTGATGGGCATGGCTCACGAATTCACAGGGGTAACGGATTCTGGGAATGGACCATTAGACGTTGTGGGAAGAGCTTGGATAAGTGATTAATCAGAAATGGCACGCCGTCGCGAGTTGATGTCTTTTGAACGGGTTATGATAGTAGGTGCCCGACGCATGGGATGTTCCATTTCGGGAGTGGTGCAGGAATTTGGCTTTCCCCGCTCAACTGTCTCCAGGGTGTATCGGGAATGGCTGGATGAAGGCATCACAGTCCACAACAGGCACCATACCGGGCGTCCAGCTGCCCTGAATGATCGTGACCGGCGACACCTGGGACGAATGATTCAGAGAGACAGGAGCGCAACAGTGCAGCAAATCACAGACCAGTTCAATACTGGCCGCACTAGAAACGTCTCTCGGTGGACAATCCGTCGGAATCTGCATGCCCTGGGGTTTGGCAGCCGTCGCCCTACACGGGTGCCAATGCTTACCCAGCGTCATCGGACACTCCGGCGTGCATTTGCCACCAACCATCTTGGCTGGACTCTTCAACAGTGGCGTAACGTCATATGGTCAGATGAGTCACGATATCAACTGTACCACGCCGATGGGAGGCACCGTGTGTGGCGCAGACCTCACGAAACGATGGATCCCGCATGCCAACAGGTGGTGGTGCAGGGTGGTGGGGCGTCAGTGATGGTCTGTGGGTGCATTTTCCTGGTTTGGAATGGGCCCTCTGGCTATCCTGGACCAAACGTTGAATGGTCCACGGTATCGTCAACTCATCGGAGACCATCTGCACCCGTTTTTGACATTTCAACACCCTGACGACGTAGCAGTCTTTCAAGATGACAATGCTCCACCACATTGCTCCAATGTCGTCCGCGAATGGTTCGAGGAGCATGCAGGAGAGGTCCAACGACTGAGCTGGCCAGTCCGGAGCCCTGACATGAATCCCATAGAGCATATCTGGGATGCTGTTGAAGTCAGGCTCCGGGCACTTGGTCATCCGCCCACGAACGGGCAGCAACTATCTTCGGTTCTGCAGACTATTTGGTGTCAACTGCCTCCAGAAGTGTACCAGGGACTTGCAGGCTCACTACCACGCCGTATTGCTGCACTCCACAGGGCCAGAGGTGGCCCGACCAGATATTAAGTAACTATCCCATGAGTTTTGCTAACTCAGTGTATTAAGTTATGCTGAAATAGCTACTTTGTTGTATCCACAGGTCCAGAGATATTCCACATGGAATTTGCCCAAAACATTTTGCATGGATAATTAGCCAGCTTTCAGGGCAAAATGTCTCAAAAAGCCTCACTACGAATTTAATTTTCAATGATACCTTCAGAAAGAGCCGGTCTTTTGTACAACAATGATGCTTATTATTGCTGGGATCCATGTTCCCAGGATAGCCATATAGGATCTAAAAATGACAGTTTTATCTGCGAGCTGCATGTCGTAAGCCACAGCATGTTGTCTATTCTAGAGTCTGACAATTTGCAGAAGGCTGATTTAATCTTTATTAGTATATTCCTTGTTTTAGTCTAAAAGATTAGCAACCCTATCGCCTAGGGGTCACGTCCGATAGTCAGGCAAGGCTAGCCAAGGGTGGGTCTCTTTCTCATAGGTTCCCAAGCCTGTTAACTGGGTGTCAAGCAGGTTTCCAAGCCTAATGTGGAGTCTTAGTCTAGGATTCCAAGCCTAAAGGCATGACCCATTCCTATCACTTACCATGATTATAACGACAGAGCTAACAGTAGAAATGTACATGGGTACATGGACGCAACCATTATATGCTGCTTTGGATTAGTAGGGTTTTTGATATGAATACTGCTATCCCATAGCTTGGCCTTTGAGTGTACAGTCTTTCTTAATTACACTTGGTCTAAATACAGAGATGTACTTATTTTTAACTATTTTTGTGAATATTTCTTGGTAACAACATCAAAAACTTCCGGGTCATCAATATACAGTTGGTGACATTGAAAATGCAACACCATGAACGCGTGTATAGAAAGTGATAAAAATCAGCAAACAGAAACAGACAACAATGAACAATAAGTGATGTTTATTACAACATGATACACCTATACACACAGTGTGATCAGTAGGTTGTAGGACCACCGTGGGCGACGATACAGGCAGCGATACGTCTAGGTGCAGAGTCAATGAGCGTGCGGATTGTGTCCTGAGGGGTGGATATCCATTCTCTGTCAACCATTTGCCAAAGTTCGTCTTCTGAACGCCGATGGCAGGATATGAAGGCGACGTCCAATCGCGTACCCGGCGGAGACTGCTGGCTAAGGAAGCACCTGGGTACCTAGCAGTGTGCGATCGGACGTTATCCTGCTGGTAAACGGCATTGGGCACTCGCTGAAGGAAGACGATGCATATCATCTACGTATCGTTGGGACGTCAAGGTGCCATCAATACGGACCAGACGTAACCTGCTATTACAGGAGATTGTGCTCCAAAACCATGATGCCGCGTTATCGTGCGGTGCGTCGTTCCACAGTTGCGGCCGGATTGGAAATGTCACCACGTTGGCGCCAAACTCTTACACGGCGACAGTCATTGCTGAAACAGAAACGTGACTCGTCTGAGAACAACATCTTGCGCCATTCCACTGTCCGCGCGGCTCTTTCTCGACACCATTGCAAACGAAGGCGTCTGTGACGTGGTATCAATGGCAGTCTTCTTATTGGATATGAGTGCAGAAAAAATGGTCCTGGACGATATGGGAGCATCTAGAGTGTCCAGAACATGCTGCAATAGGTTGACCTCTCAAACGCGTGATGGTAGAGTGTCCATTGTTCCATCCATCTTCGCCACAGCCAAGACGCGTGAAGATTGTAGACGAAAGAACCAACCTGCCCTTCTGAGTCCGTTCACCATGCTTCTCGTGAAATCGTTTGTCTTCTGGAACTGCTTTGGTTGACGACGTCCTGGCATTCTCTGCAACTAAGCGTTTCCTCAGCAACCAGAAAAATAAACTGGAAGATGATTTCTGTAAAGACTGAGTAGCCAAAGTATTGCCAATTGTGCAAATTCCTTCCCTTATATCGCATTCAAAATGCGCGGGAAAGCTGCGCAATTTGCATCAATATTTGTCTACGTTGTTTAAGAAAACATTTTCTTCCGATATTTTTCTTCATACTCGTAGCCTGTTTCTCTTGTCAATCTCTTTCCTTCACTCTAAAATGATTGCATTTCTCCCTCCCTCCCTCATATCCCACCCCCGACTCTGATCCCGTGTTTCCTTCCTTTTTTTTCCGAGATTAAATTTTCTATTGTAGTCGTCATTCCTCGCTCCGTGCCATTTTTTATTGGTAACCTATTTGCCTTTCCCACCCTTTTTAATAAGAAAAAGGAGAAATTAATTTAGCATTTTCTTCCACCCTCGAGTGGTAAATCAGTTCGTTTGTATGCATGAAACAAAGCGCTTATAGGCTGTTAAAAATTCCCCCTTCACACGCTAGAGTGAAAGGGGAATCTCTTTTAATAAGAAATTTTCATTGCAGAAAATGAAATGAGGGAAGATGATGGGAGGGTGCGAGAAAAATCACCTAAAAAAAAGTAATCAATTTCTCAAAGCGCGTTATAAATAGGAAATCTTTTAAAATTTTCAAATGCAAAGTGAAAAAAAAGCGACCATCTTAATTAATTAGTGGGTGACGCTTTTCTGAGAGCAATTCTTTAGCTTGGAAAGGAAGCTTTTTTTGAATCGAGATTTCCATAATCCCAGACCAATAATAAAATTCAAATAGCTTTTTTGATCCCAAGCCCTTTGTGCATATTTTAAGATTATCTCGAAAAATGACTATCTTTTCTGTACAGAATAGAGACTCGAAATGTATTTTAAATATCATGTGAATTGATTACTAGAACTATTACCGGTTCGAATGTTCCAGCAATGGTGGATATATACAGGGCGTCCAAAAAGTCTGGCGAAATCGCAGATATCTCAAAGCTGCCGAGTAGGCGAGATCTGATGAGTGGGGTTTATAGGTAATAGGGGGGTAAGGAATTCATTGCCGTTTTGATGTCTGGAGAACCAAGTATCCGTGTCATAGCTGCAGATTTTAACAACCGGCACCCAGAAAGACCTCCAATTTCATACAAAACTGTCAGGTGCTTAATTAAGAAATTCCGAGAAACTGGGACTGTGGTTGACAAGGCACGCAGTGGCCGTCCAATAAATGCTACTAACGAGACAACCTCAACAATGGTTTTGGCGTCCTTCGTCAAGAGCCCGCAACGCAGCACACGACATTTGTCAGCAGAATGTGGAATCAGCCAGTCATCGATCGTACGGATCCTTCATGCTCATCAATGGCATCCTTTCAAGATTCAGATACCCCAGCACCTAGCAGAGGATGGTGTGGAATATGGGTTAGATGTTCAGTGGTTAGATGTTCAATTTCTTGGTCATTGGATTGAGCGGCGTGGTGCTGCGGAATGGCCACCCAGATCACCTGATCTCACACCACTGGACTCTTATCTGTGGGGTCATTCAAAGTACTTAGAAAAATGCCTGTAGTATTAAATCTTACAAGAGATTTGTAGAAATGTTTCAAGGGTAAATGTTCATTTTTAGGGTTTTAGCATCATCTAAAACCCTATTAACGACTGTGCAGATGTATGTAACATGTACTTTCGAAAGGATTGACCTAGAGGCTTGAAATTTTCTACACACGTAAGCCCTATACAGAGGACGGTGCAAAAAATATAGGCCACTTGTATGAATTTCATGGTAACTTTTGAACAGAGGGCAAAAATCCTGAAATTTCGTAAACTTGTAGTGCGGTTCTAAAAAAATAAAACCAATCTACATGAAAAGTGATATAAGCCTCTAGGGCCCTGCCGGAGGTTCCGAGGCTCCAAATACAATTAAAGCTATAACATTTGAACGGAACGACCTAGGGACATAAAATTTTGTATATTTCTAGTGTGGAACTAAAAATATATAGCCAGAAGATCCCGAGGCCTCAAATACAAATCAAATTATAACTTTTGAACGGAAAGGTCTAGAACCCCACCATGGGCCTCGAGGCACCAAATACAATTGAAGCTATAACATTTGAACGGAAAGGACTAGGAACCTGAAATTTTGTATATTCATAGTGTGGTACTAAAAAAAATTGCAAATATACAGAGTGTAAATAGACGATGTTTCACAAATTTAAGGATATATAGAGGATGAAACTGTGAGCAAAAAAGTCTAGTCGCTTTTTTCGATCTGAGGCTCCGTTAAAAAGTTATAGCGCTAAGATAAAAATTGCTCAGCGTCTGTACCAATATAGATTTCCGGACGTCACGAAACTTTAAAGCGCTATAACTTTTTAACGGAGCCACAGATCGAAAAACGCGACTAGACTTTATTGCTCAGAGTTTCATCCTCTACATATCCTTAAATTTGTGAAACGTCGTCCATTTACACCCTGTATATAAAAAAGTAATATAGGCCCAAGCAGAGCCCCACAGGTCCCAAACACAAGCAAAGCTACAACTTTTAATTTGTACCGCAAGTCCAGAAATCTGAATACTTGCATATTTATGGTGTGTTACTTAAAATTTTACCTCTTATACACTAAAACTTATATAGTCCTCTGAGAGCTATAATATTTTAACGAAAAGGCTTAGAAATCTGAAATTTTGTTTACTTATAGTAATTAACTAATATACACGTAAAACTGGTATAAGGCTCTTAGGTCTCCACAGGGGTCCTGAAGCCCAGATCACAAATAAGCTCTAACATTTGAGTAATGAAAAGGCCTAAGAACTTGAAGTTTTCTATTTTTACAGTGCGTTACTTAAAAATTATAGACAATATACAAGGAGACTGGTATAGGCCTCGGGGCCCCTGGTGGCCTCAAATACAATGTGACGCATTGTTTGACGTGATGGATGGCGTTCGTTAGGGTATCTGTCTCGATACAACCTAACTGCAGCATGTAAGTTTCTCCTTGCCTCTCCGAAGCAGAAGATCATGTTGACCATTTCCGGAACAATGTAGCTTGCCATCCTGGAATTGTTCCGTCTTCTGTGTGCTGAAACATGCCTTTTAGTTGCTTTCCGCATGAAAGCGAATGTGAGTATGGTAATTTATGTTTATTTTTTGATTTGCATGCTTTACATGGCGGAAATATCAACATTCAGTTTTCCTTGTGCAGTGTCACTGTTTGTATGCTACAGTGATTGTGGGTGATTGGTTGGTCCGATTTGGATGATTTTTTTTGTTTTGTTTGTTTGTTTGTTTATGCTGAACAAGTTTGCAATTGGTTTTTTTCTCTATCCCTTACGGTTTTTGAGATAAATTTTGAATGTGTCTTAATTTGCATATTTGGGATGATGAAAAGTGCACCATGGGATAGGCCACCCACAACTTCCTATTCATTGGATTCATCAAAATTGACATATCTGCTTCGGTTCAAAAAATAAAAAGGGGGTTCAGACTTTTGTATTCACCCTGTATAGACGCGTTTCTCACGTATAGACGAAAGAAAAATATGTATAAACTTTCTAATACCAGTCTATTAAGAATTCGTCAGATGGATACAAGTTATGGACATCTGAAATAACAAGAGATGCTCAAAATGGCCTCACCTTCCACACACACATATTATTCAGGTGAACTGCTGCCGGTTTTCTGCGATTTGACATCCTATGTGAAGCGCACACAGACATGTACATTCACTGCCACCCAAGGAGACAGTTGTTTCGTCGAAGTTATTGTTGCCATATATAATTTTGTGAAACGTCGTTCATTTACACCCTGTATATAAAAAAGTAATATAGGCCCCAGCAGAGCCCCACAGGTCCCAAACACAAACAAAGCTACAACTTTTAATTTGTACCGCAAGTTCAGAAGTCTGAATACTTGCATATTTATGGTGTGTTACTTAAAATTTTACCTCTTATACACTGAAACTTATATAGTCCTCTGGTGCCCTGGTAGGGCCCTTAAACAAACAGAGCTGTAATATTTGAACGAAAAGGCTTAGAAATCTGAAATTTTGTATGCTTATAGTAATTAGCTAATATACACGAAAAACTGGTATAATACTTCATCCGCACTACCTGAAGTAGCTTGAAGTAAACTACGAGTTTAGATGCTATTTGAAACCAGTTTTAGATTAAACTAGTTTGGAGAGCTAAATATGCTTCCGCACTTGAAATAGTTCGAACGAGTTAAAAGCATGTGCTTAATGCCTCATGGTGTTGAAACGAGCAAATAAGCATTCATTTCCCGAGCGTGAGCGATTTCGAAATTTCATCACTAGGTGTCCTTCTTTCTCTATAAACAAGCAGAAAGCCAGCTATTTCAATTGTATTTTACGTGCTTTTGTAACCATGATAAATTCAAAATTAAATAAAAAAATATTATGTAAATTTTTTTAAATAAACTTCCACTGTGTCAAAAAATGCTACACAGCTGAATAAAGTTAAAATCTTTCGACGTTTTCATGGTTCCCATCAGATGGCAATTTAAAATTCATTATTTCATATATAAATAAATTAATAAAAAATACAGCTACTCTGTAAAAAATACTCTGTAAAAAAAAATGCTACACATAAAAGAAGGACATCTGGCGGCAGATTGGGGAAATCGCTCTCGCACGCATTTTAGCATTGAAACGGAGCAGCATGCTCAGGCCTTGTTAATCTCGAAGGCCTCGACGATCTAAAAAGAGCAAGGCAAGGCGATCTAAAACAAAAAAAAGAGCATCGCATCAGCGGACGGAATTCTGGAATCCCACAATTCCACGCGCGAAGCTAGTTAAACTGTCTCAAGAAGGTTTGAGAAACTCGCTTAATCTGAGACAGTTTCTAACGGCTGAAACCGGTTTCGTTCAAACCAGTTGTGTACGCACTTGAAAATCGGAACTAGCTCGGCAATCTAAACTAGTTTGAAAATGCTAGTGCGGATGAGGTATAAGGCTCTTAGGTCTCCACAGGGGCCCTGAAGCCCAAATCATTTGAGTAATAAAAAGGCCTAAGAACTTGAAGTTTTCTATTTTTACAGTGCGTTACTTAAAAAATACAGACAATATACAAGGAGACTGGTATAGGCCTCGGGGCCCCTGGTGGCCTCAAATACAATTGAAGCTATAAAATTTGAACGGGAAGGCTTACAGTCCTGAAATTTCGTTTAATCATAGTGTGGTATTTAAAAATTTAGCTAATCTATATTAAAAGTTATATAAGCCTCTTGGCAGGGGCCGTGCGGCCTCAATCTCAAATCAAGCTATAAATTTAAAACCAGAAGTCCAGAAACCTGAAATGTTTTCTATTTATAATGTGTTGCTTAAAATTTTAGCTATTACACACTAAAATTGATATAGTCCTCTGAGGCTTCGGCAGGGGCCGCGAGCCTCCAAATACAAATCAAGCTATAACGTTTGTACGAAAAGGCCTAAGAATCTGAAATTTTGTATTTGTGCCCCTCCACTTATTATAGTCACGAGCCGCTACTGCTCGTAATATTTTGATGCTAAAACCCTTTTATCGTTGGAGTTAAAGCTAATTTATTATTACCTTATGATCTACAAGAATTGGAAAGTGCAGCTTGCGACTACGTTGCAGTTGACAGTGATGTTGAATGCAGAGCTTTATTCAATGATAATGAAATATGTGAATATACTAAAAATACTCAAAGAGAAGAAATCGCATCTGAAGAGATGTTAACATGCGACATAGAAATGAGCTCATCACCAGTAACAATGTCTGAGGTCATTAACTATTAAACAACATCTCATTTACTTGGAAAGTAGACCAGATCAAATTAACTGTGCAATGGTGGCAGTTGAAAATTTTATCATCACTTCTGCTCTGATCACAAAAAAGAGCAGCAAGAAATTATTGATTATTTTAATCCTGCACGATAATGAAGGCAGTAAGTACTGTAGTGGCTTGGTTTTTGAACTAAAGTAAACTAAGTAATGTGATATTCTTTTCTGTTATTTTCATGTGATTTTACTGTGATTTATCTCATAAATTCAGTGATTTTTTTCATGTACCGGGCTTTGCAAAAGTTCTGTTACACTCTTTACATCCCCCAAAAATGGACTGCTCATGATTTGAATAATTCCATTTCCACAAAAGGATCAAATAATTTATTGGAAATTACGTGTTAACATCTGAGTGATCCTAATGTCCATGACAAAAGCGATGGAAAAGAAACGAGTAGAGATCGCTGCTCTCCTGCCAAGCTCCTCAATGTCAACCGGATGACCATCCACAGAGTTGCAGACAGGCTCAAGAATGGGAGAGACCTTAAAGATCAACCTCGTTCAGGCAGACCTCAAGTCGTCAACCGTTTGGCTGTGAGAAAAGCCTTCGACCAAGACCCGACGCTCAAAATGACTGCGCTCGCAAAGAAAAAGAAAATTTCGGTGTCCACAGTGTCCAGAGCGGTCAAAGAAGAAGGTGGAAAGAGCGTGAGGCCTCTGCTGACGGATCGGATACGGGAACAACGTCGGGAGCGCTGTCGCCGTCTTCTCAACGACTTGAAGAGTCATGGCGAGCGAATTGTCATTTTCTCTGACGAAAAGACCTTCACGGTCGATCCTGTCGTCAACAAGCAAAACGACTGCGTGGTAAGCTTTGGCCAGGACATCTCCAAGGTCCGCTACGTGTCTACAACCAAGCACCCGGCCTCTGTGATGATGCTCGGAATCGTGGCGTCGAATGGCGATAAAATGCCACCCGTGTAGTTCCCAAGTGGATACCGGCTAACGGCGGCTGATTACAAGGACATCCTCGCCACAAAAGTCCTTCCCTGGGTGAAGAAATGCGAATTGCATCTTTCAACAGGACGGTGCCCTTGCCCACACGGCCAACACTGTGCAAAATTAGTTGGGGTCCAACATGACCTTCTGGTCGAAGGGCTTTTGCCTCCGCAGTCGCCAGACCTCAATCCACTTGACTATAGCGTGTGGGCGCATGTCGAGGGGAAGGCCTGCAAGGTCCGTCACAGCAACGTCGACGAGCTGAAAACATCTGTCAACCGTGTGTGGACCAGAATGAGGAAGGACTACATTCGCAAAGTTTGCAAGGCGGCTTTTCGGCCTCGTCTGGAGCGGGTTCTTGATGCAGATGGTGGCTACATTGATTAAATGACTAATTACAATGTTATTCTACATGATGGCACAATAAAAACATGTCTAACTGCATCGTGAACATCGTCGTGTCCATTTCTTTGAGGGTCGCACTAACAAGCATTTTGCTTTCAAAATCGGACAAAAATATTTTGAGTAATTTTCAAATTGGAAATAAATGAAAATGCATGGAAAAGCTTATTAAAAGTATATTTTTGGAAAATAAGTGAATCATCGTTATTTGGTTCGGGCTTGAAAAGGTCTATTGTTTCTTTTAAAAACGGCTAGCTTTTGCTGGGTTTCCTTTTTCTTCCACAGCTGATCAATGTATCTGATGTGAGAAGAAGCCTATTTAAGACGTCTTCGTTACATCGTAACCGCGAAAACTTCCTTCAAAACCGCAAAAAAATTCCTGTTTCTGATCAAAATTTTCCCGACCTTAAAGGGTTAAAGTCCTTTAATTCAAAGTCGTGGAAAGATGTGGAAAATGTTTTTACTGTTATAGCAGGGTAATATCCTATAGAATACTATAAAAAAAAATTTTACTCGATCTTCCTCGACACTATAACATAAACACCTTTTAAATTCCGTGAGGTTTCCGTGAGGTCGATTCTCTTTTAAATTAAGTACATACCTTGTTCCAAAGGATCCATAACTCAAACTTGTCACTTTAACTCCAAAAAAATATACTTTAACTACA
>JAHWFO010112835.1:0-10955 GCA_023313115.1 Rhysida immarginata | reverse complement strand
GTAACGTCATATGGTCAGATGAGTCACGATATCAACTGTACCACGCTCATGGAAGGCAGTGTGTGTGGCGCAGACCTCTCGAAACGATGGATCCCGCATGCCAACAGGTGGTGGGGCGTCAGTGATAGTCTGGGGTGCGTGCATTTTCCTGGTTTGGAATGGGCCCTCTGGTTATCCTGAACCAAACGTTGAATGGTCCACGGTATCGTCAACTCATCGGAGATAATCTGCACCCGTTTTTGACATTTCAACACCCTGACGACGTAGCAGTCTTTCAAGATGACAATGCTCCACCACATCGCTCCAATGTCGTCCGCGAATGGTTCGAGGAGCATGCAGGAGAGGTCCAACGACTGAGCTGGCCAGCCCGGAGCCCTGACACGAATCCCATCGAGCATATCTGGGATGCTGTTGAAGTCAGGCTTCCGGACACTGGATCCTCCACCCACGAACGGGCAGCAACTATCTTCGGTTCTGCAGACTATGTAGTGTCAACTGCCTCCAGAAGTGTACCAGAGACTTGCCGACTCACTACCACGCCGTATTGCTGCACTCCACAGGGCCAGATATTAAGTAACTATCCCATGAGTTTGCTAACTCAGTGTATATAAGTATATCAGTGCCAATCCTTCTCTGAGCATAGATGTAAGCTTCTTTCTACGACTTAAACTGTTATAGCAATTCTGGTGCTCGACTCTATATTAATCTTTGCAATTTCTTCTTCCAATTCAGTCGTCCGGGAACATAATCGAAACCCCGGAGGGTCGGAGTTTACGGCGCCCATCTTCAGTCGACGGTTGTCCCCACGTTGGACCTGGCTAACAGTAGAGGCACGCCGTCCGCATCATTAAGAGCCTAGAAACAGTCATCGCCACAGTCCCTCAACCTCAACGAGACTGAAGAGTATTCATTGGACTTTGTTTTGTGATATTTGAAATGTAACTTGCTATGGGGATGTGCATCTTCACTATTTAGTTTGGCTTTGATTGGCCCACTGGAATCGAACTTTCAGAGTTGTATTTAGAAATATGGCAACATTTAGCATGTTATTTATCATTCGATCGGAAATGATCAGAAACGAAAGAAGATAAAGCTCTTCTACACTTTCTAAATACTACGTTCGAGAAAATCAATTTGACTATTTAAAAATTTTACTAGGAGGTGGGGGGAGGGGGGGGGAAGCCGTGGCCTGGCGGGCTTCCACTGAACACACAATTTCAGGGAAGTGAAGCAACATCAGGCACCGCTAGTCACTGGATGGGCAACCATCAGTGAGATACGATCTTCACCCCCCTCCTTCCCCCGCTGCTGCGACCATCTTACAGCTGTCGTTAATCCAGGTCGATCCAGGGACCTAACTCGTCGGCCTCCGGCCATATAGGCCCTGAATGGACGTATTGGATTACAATCAATTAAAATAAAAAAATGAGAGGGGGTTAAAACGTGAATAAAAGGGTAAATATAGATGATCTCAAGGCTTCCGCTACTTTCCCCGGGAGGATTAATTTCTTGTTAAGATATACAAGGTGTTCAAAATTCTGTACAATAAATTTAGTGACATATTCTTCAGGTCAAAAGAAGACGAAAATGTTCTATAGCACTTTGTCTGGAAACGATTCATTTACGCGATACAGCCAACTAAATAAAATTCCAGATGTTAGATCTTATCAAAAGAGGCACATCTTCCAGTCTGCAGAAACAAAAGATACGTTCGCCCAGTCAATCGTGGCGGCAACACATTGTGAGGGCCAATTAAGTTATTTCCGACAATTCCACACCAAATGTTCACGGAGAAACGCTCTCGATGCGCTCGAGCTCTGGTAACGTGCGGGATAGCATCTGCCCAATGGTGCTGGTTGTGAGAATTTACGATTCCTGTCCGGGTGAAGGTTGCTTCGTCTGTGAAAAGTATCTGGCTGAGACGACTAGGGTCTGCAGCATGACGACGTTGTCGGTGTGGATAGTCCGTTGGGTTGCAGGTGGTATGGATGCAAAAGCTGACGGTGAAGAATGCGCCAAACAGATGAGTGCGGAATGTGTACCATGGGTGCTTGTCTGTGGTTCATCATGTATGATGTCAATTATCACATCCTCCTCATCCGGAGAATGTGCTACAGGCCGCCCTTGTCCTGTTTGACGGCCAAAGGAACCACGCTCCCTCAGATACAAATTTTGGGTTATTTGGAAAGCGTTCTCGGTAGAGTCTTCTTGCTTCCACAGCATTTCCGTTCCGCAAGACCATACATTAGGTGCATGGCAGTGTATTCTGCACTGGAATACGTGTACATTACTTTTTTTTACGTAAATCGTACTGCGTATGTCAAAGCACGCAAACGTTGTGAAATTGCTATTCCTAGTGAGTGGATGTAGAGTAATGGAAACAAGCGTACACAACTAATGGAACAAGCCTAAAGTAGGTTTAAATGGAACAAACCACTCAACGCTCGAACTGCTAAAATATCGTCCGCTAACTACATGCTTCCCTACTCTATCATATTGGATTACTCGCAAACAAATCGCTTCCAAACAAAGTGCTATACAACATTTTCGTCTTTCTTTGACCTGAAGAATATGTCGCTAAATTTATTGTACATAATTTTGAAACACCCTGTAGTTAAGGTGCCAAAGTAAGTATTTACATTTTATACAAATGTACAATCGAAATTTTGCTCTCGGGGTGGGAAGAGTATAAGGAGTGTAGTGTTCTCTCACTGTAAGGTGAAATGGAAGAGGTCACTTTACCGCGTTCAATCGGTAGTGACGTCATAGATTTAGTATACTTTATACCCTCATGCGCGATCAATGAGATGCTTTTTTCACTCAAGCCTGATTGAAACCACTCGTTGCAGCCTATGTTGAAGTGCCAGGATTTAAGAAAATTAGAGCATTTTAAAATTTTTACCTTACCTATCCCTACTGTCACGGAAATCAAACGCCAACCCGATTTCCTATGACACTCGTTCTGGATTTCCGCTCCGTGTTTTCTACAACACCAGGAGGAGGGAGTAGCTCCAGGCGACGTGTCATCAGCATCAGCACGCCTGCTCCAATAAGAGAACAGACGAAGAACGAGAGGCAAAATTCAAATACGCCAAGAAAAAAGCAGTTAGAGAAGAGTCGGTTCCCGAGGATAACGTTCGTCGAAACGGAGAGACAACGGAGCGGGTTCAAAATTTGTTCGCAATTGTGAACTCCGAGACCACGAGTAGCCAGAGCACGGAGAGTGAAGAACCCTGTGCGGGGAATGGAAGGAGAAGCCGTGAAGCATCCGAAGGGGAGGCTTCTTCCAGGCTACGTAGTGCATTCACCGTTGGGAAGCACGCAGACTATCTGGGTGTATCGGGAATGGCTGAATGAAGGCATCACAGTCCACAACAGGCACCATACCGGGCGTCCAGCTGTCCTGAATGATCGTGACCGGCGACACCTGGGACGAATGATTCAGAGAGACAGGAGCGCAACAGTGCAGCAAATCACAGACCAGTTCAATACTGGCTGCACTAGAAACGTCTCTCGGTGGACAATCCATCGGAATCTGCATGCCCTCGGGTTTGGCAGCCGTCGCCCTACACAGGTGCCAATGCTTACCCAGCGTCATCGGACACTCCGGCGTGCATTTGCCACCAACCATCTTGGCTGGACTCTGCAACAGTGGCGTAACGTCATATGGTCAGATGAGTCACGATATCAACTGTACCACTCTGATGGGAAGCACCGTGTGTGGCGCAGACCTCACGAAACGATGGATCCCGCATGCCAACAAGTGGTGGGGCGTCAGTGATGGTCTGGGGTGCATTTTCCTGGTTTGGAATGGGCCCTCTGGTTATCCTGGACCAAACGTCGAATGGTCCACGGTATCGTCAACTCATCGGAGACCATCTGCACCCGTTTTTGACATTTCAACACCCTGACGACGTAGCAGTCTTTCAAGATGACAATGCTCCACCACATCGCTCCAATGTCGTCCGCGAAGGGTTCGAGGAGCATGCAGGAGAGGTCCAACGACTGAACTGGCCAGCCCGGAGCCCTGACATGAATCCCATCGAGCATATCTGGGATACTGTTGAAGTCAGACTCCGGGCACTGGATCATCCGCAACTATCTTGGGCTCTGCAGACTATCTTGTGTCAACTGCCTCCAGAAGTGTACCAGGGACTTGCAGACTCACTACCACGCCGTATTGCTGCACTCCACAGGGCCAGAGGTGGCCCGACCAGATATTAAGTAACTAGCCCATGAGTTTTGCTAACTCAGTGTACTTTCAATATAATTTCTTATGCAAATTCCGATTTATCCGTAGCTTAAATGTTGGTAATCCGGACATCTTAAGCCCGCTACACTAAAGAACTTGGTCTAAGATGTCAATGTACGTGTTAGCGGTTCGGGTAACCAACTTTTTAGCGATGATGAATCGGAGTTTGCATAAGATATTGTGACGAACCACTCTTTAAGCTCCCACTGAAGAACGTCAAAAATTGCAATTCCCCTAGGAAAATCCGTCCTAGGTACAACAAATACACCCACCCTCCAGGCGTTTAGGCGTTCTGGCCTAAAACTTTGAGATTCCTCAGAGACAAGTTCATCACGGTTCTGGGGAATCGTACATGTATTTACGGTCACCTACTGGCCTACTTGTGACAAACACACGCATCGAAATATGGTTGAACAATCTTTAATATACAAAAAAAAAATCTACAATTTTGCAGCGGCAATGTCTCACAAAAACTTAGACTCATGTATTTATATACTCAACATTACATTGAAAACTCCTTTTGGGGGGGGGGGGCCCTCAGTAAATTACTAAACAACACCTAAACTGGCTATAGCCAACTATGTTTTTACCATGAGCTATATGACATGGATGCGAGCTAAAGTAGGGGATTGTGAACAGGGAAACAGGCAGTTTGTCAACATACAACTTCCGCTACCTGCCGGTGTGACTCTCAACTCACAGACCTCGGGCCGACAAATATTCTGAACCAAATTGCGAATGAAAGCGTTGGGTGATCCCTTTCATATATATGGGGGAGGATCACTGGAACCCCGGAAAGACCCGACTCAGTGTGGAACACACCCACGAGCAGTTTCCCCTTAGTGCCAGTTATCATTGCTTCACGGACTAAGGTTGTGACAGCTTATATTGCACGACTGGCCTGTACCACTTAGAAATGTATACCCCCTTTAAAACCTGTAGCTTCGCGATCCCTCGTTATAACCCCGACAACAGGACCCATTCCTACTTAACTAAATGCCATTCATAATGTCTTAGTCCTAAAACGTTCAACAGAAACAGTTTACCACTAACACCAAACGAGGACCCACCAACTTCTTAACAGGGGCGACACGATTCACTTGCTATTACGTTGGGGTAGCCAAGATTATTAGAATAATAAGGTTGCGCGCTCAGAGCAGATCTCGCAACTTCTCGTACAATCTCAAAAAGATCTCGGCGTGCTGTGACGTCATCCAGAGGCGAAACAGGTCTTTCGTCTTTAGCAGACAAATTCGATTTCATTGAGATGGGCAGGTGCTTTCGCGAAAAATAAGAAGGTTATTTCGCAATAAAATAAAATCGTTGGCCGATATTGCCTACGTGCTGAGATAGAATAATTAAACAATATTGATAATATAGAATAATCAAATGTAGAATATAGAACAATATGGAATAAATTTGTGATTCAAATGGTTTGCAACTGTGCAGTAGCTTGTTGCCAGAATGAAGGAGGGATGGAAGGGGTATCGTTCTTCTCTTTTCCCAAGGACCCTAAATTTGGCAAGGTTTGGCTACAAAAGTGTAAACGCAAGGACAAATTTAATACAGTGAATGCACGTGTATGCTCGGTTCACTTCTTGCCCAGTGATCTTAAAACAGATTTGAAATATGAATTACTCGGGTTGCCAGAACCCAGAAAATTATTGAAAGCAGACGCCATTCCTTCATTAACTTTAGATCCCACTAGTGAAGGCAGCGTGGCAGAAATTGTATTAAGAGAGAGAGAAGATAGATATCGGAAAAGAGAAATAAGAAAACGTGCGATCCAAAGACTCGAAGAATTATCCCCCAAAAAGAAGAACAACAATGAAATTACTGACTGGACTAAGCACCTGAAAAATGTTATGGAAGAAAAGGATCAATTAATGTTTCAATTTAAGTACTCTCAACAGGAGATAAATTTTCTAAAAAATGAAAACTGAAAATACAAGTATTGGACATTGAAACTGAAACACCTTCGCAAATAGCACTGGTTACCCCCAGGGCTGAATAGAACCTTCTGCTAGGTAATTAATCGTATGCATATCAATGAATCACGTGTCAGAGGTGTTGGTAGTCACTCCAGTAGAAAAGTTGGATAGTAAGCTTCAAATTGTCTGTGCAGAGCGCTATAATGGGAGACATATCCGACTTCAAAAGAGGGCAGATTGTTGGTGCGCGTCTAGCAGGTGCATCTGTGTCCAAAACTGCCACACTTTGTGATGTCTCACGTGCTACAGTATCCAGGGTGATGTGTGCATATGAACAGGAAGGACGAACCACGTCCAGGAGGAGCAACTGCAGGGGAAAACGGAAGTTGTCGGAAAGAGACGTCAGGACATTGACCAGGATTGTTGCACGAAAGCGGAAAACCACCGCAGAAACGAAAACACACCTGCAGGAACCTGTGTGCACGAAGACATTCCGTCGTTACCTGCATAAATCCAACATCCATGACAGGGTTGCTATACCGAAGCCTTTCATCAGTAGTACAAATGCCTCCAAGCGGGTTCAGTGGTGCCGGACGCATAAAACCTGGGCGTTGGATGACCTCAAGCGCGTCATATTCTCGGATGAGTCCAGCTACACTGTCTTCCAAACAACAGGGAGGGCATTCGTCTGGAGGAGCCCCTCTGATGCCTACAACCCACACTGCTTGGCACCCACAGTCAAACACGGAGGTGGATCAGTAATGGTTTGGGGTGCAATATCATGGTACACATTGGGTCCACTAATTGTTCTCGGGGGACGTGTCACTGCCAAGGACCATTTTGGAAGACCATTTACACCCTATGGTTCAAACACTCTTCCCAGACGGTGGTGCAGTGTTCCAGGATGATAACTGCCCCATTCATACTGCAAAAATTGTCGCAGAGTGGTTTGATGAGCATGACAATGAGCTTCAGCATCTGCCGTGGGCCGCTCAATCGCCGGATCTCAACACTAGAGAGCCTGTGTGGGGTATCTTAGAGGATCGAGTGAGGAAACATTTCCCCCCACCGCGTACACGTGCTGAACTTGCAACTGTGCTTCAAGAGGAGTGGCTACAAATTCCTCTGCAAACTGTGCAGGACCTCTACCGATCCTTCCCAAGACGTGTTGCTGCTGTGCTGGCTGCCCACAATGCCCCAACACCTTATTAAATAAAGATTTTGGATTTCTACCAGGTATTTCAGTTTCAATGTCCAATACCTGTAAATAATGAGAAGTTAAAAATGAAATCTGAACACTTTTATCGAAAACTAAAAGAAGAAAGGAGGAGGAAACCGTATGAAATACGTAAAATAAAAGATAAATATCAGAAGAAGCCAGAACATATTCAGAAGAAATTAGAAAAATACTTTGATGGTGTAGAACGTAAAAACATTCCGCCTGAAGTGAAGTTCATTAAGGAGAAATTAAGCAAGATTTTTACCCCTGGACAAATACGTCATCTAATGGGAGATAACAAAAGAATTACTTGGAATGCAATGGTGATTTCTGCAGGATTAATTAAGAGGGCTATCAGTGTTAAGGCATACGAAAATGACCGAAAAATGGGCTATCCGTTACCAGGTCTGACAACATTACGTGAATGGCCCAGAAATTTTCAATGTCCGCCAGGCATTCTAGATGATGTCATAAAACTTTTACAAGCACAAGTGAAGCATTCTACACTTTTCGAATGTTTGTGTGTGGTGACGTTCGATGAAATGACCGTTGATTCACGTATAAGTTATGATTAGAAATTGGACAAAATTCTAGGTCCTCATAGTAATGTGCTCGAGGGTTAACACAGTCATGGAAAGTGCCAATTTTCTATGATTTTGATAAACCTATGACTAAAACTTTATTGCATGAAATTATAAATAGATTAGAAGATCATGGAATTATGGTTATAGCAGTTGTTAATGACATGGGTGGAAAAAAATCAAAAGTTATGGAAAGATGTTGGTGTTCATTTACAGAAGTCATTTTTTACCAATCCTGCAGATAAAAAACGAAGAATTTGTTGTTTTTTTTTTTTTGATTTTCCACATCTCCTTAAACTTTTGAGAAATCACTTTTTAGATGAAGGTTTTACACTGAAAGATGACACAAAAATTAGCAAAGAACTGCTACTTGAGCTTTTAGAAATGGACAGAAAAGATGAATTGAAGCTGCTTTTTCGGTTAACAGATGACCATATGTCACGGAATTTTAATGATTCCGTTGGCATAGGTGATCATCTGCGCTCCAGAGTATTTGTGAATACAGAGCGAAAGCGAAATCGACATCGGCCGCGTGATCATGAGGATCAGCTCGCAGCAGCCAATGAGGGAGGAGCGAGGCTCTCTTCTGCGAGCTCGTCGAGAGCTCAACGACGGAGAAGTGGAAGGAATTTGGCGTCTACCAAGGGAGGACGGACCAAAGGGAAACTCCTGGCTGCGAACGACGGAAGACTTCGAGATGGTCTGGTTTTGTCTTCGCCGGAGGAGAAGGCTCGTTCTCGAGTGATTTCTACGGAGACGACTACAGAGGCGGCGAGTGCCTCGTCGTGCGAGTCCTGGCTGTGCCGAGAAGCCACCTTGGCGGAGAATGCATGCGCAACGAATTGCGTTCCTCCGCAGCTAAATAGGTGTTGTACGACGACGTTCGACGTGGTCCCTCGGGTGCTGAATGTTACGGCCGTCTACCAGGTATACAGCTTGGTGAGTGTTTCATTTTCTGTATGCCTTACGGCCGATATGGTCCGTAAATCCTTCCCTGAACTAAGTCGCCGAGACTTGCATTTTAATACGCAAGTGTGTGGTTTTTGGCCCGGAGGCATGCAGGCCTACTTCGGGAGCGATTTCGGCTTCGCCGTGATAAAATGCTGAGTCAGGTGCGGCTGACCTGTTGGAATTATCGTAGAGTGCATAATTTCCTGTAACCCTTTACTAGTTATAAGACTTTGTTCTTAGTTGGACTTCCCCGGACTTGGAACTCTATCGTTTGAGACTGTTTGACAAAAGTTATTTATCAAATTCTATTTCTCGCTATTTGGACGGTTTCATTTTGTGAGTGCGCCGCTCTGAGCTTTGTTGGCTCCTGTGTTCAGTGCAAAATTTATGTGAGCTGTTTCTGTAAATTTGTGTTTTTGCGTTTTGAATTTCAAACCACATTTTTATATTTAAGCTTTCATATGCTGAATTGTTATTAAATGGTTTTCTCGTTAGTTGAGAGGACCGTACCTAGGTAATTAAGTTTAAGGCCGGCCCAGTTAACTTGCTGTATTCTTATTTAGCTTATATCCAATGTTTTGTTTTAAGCTATAAAACTTTTCGGCTATTAGACTTTAGCTCTTAAGTTTTAGCTGCCTACCCGGGTGGCCAAAGCGGGTAGGTGTCGGGAGTTAGCTTCCGACCAGCGAAAGCTGTGGGCCAAGTTCATGTTGCCTCGTTAGAGGTGTTTAATGTTTTACGTTGGGTGTTGCATAATGCCACCTGTAAGATCTCTTTAGATCTTAACTCCGTAGAGGGCAATACCATCTGCCCATCTGCTTTAAAAGAAGTTTAGCAGCTCGGCTGCCGGATATTTATTATATTGTAGTTATCATTTGAGTCATTTATTCTTGTAGCTTTATGTGCTTTGGTTTAGCTCTTAAGCTTTGTTTTAGATTAACTGACTATATGATAATTGTAAAGGCCACGTTAAAGCCTTTGTTGTAAGTTACTTTTAGGTGATTTTGGTATTTACAGTTAAGACATTAATTGTCGTATTCAATTGTTTAGCTTGTGAGCTTTGGTTAGGTTACAAGCTTAATTGTAATTGTAAAGGCTTTTGTTAGAGCCTTTGATGTAATTTACTTTTAGGGGAATTTGGTAATTACAGTTTTTGGATTTTAACACATTAATCGTCGTACTCATTTGTTTAGCTTGTAAGCTTTGGTTAGGTTACTAGCTGAATTGTAACGTAAGGACCTACGTTTAGGCCTATGATGTAATTTATTGGTAGGATAAGTGTACCTTGAAGCCAAGGTATAGTTTATAAGCTTGTTCGTTAAGCTTTGGTTATTTTGCACGGAGGTGCACGTAAATTTAATCTATTTGTATTCATGTTAAACATCTATTTATTTACATTTTTGTGATTGTTGTGCATATCATTGCTATTGCAAGGAGGTGCTCATTTGACTCCTCTTTATCTTCAATACCTTGCTTTATTTTCAATAAACTTTATCTTTATTTACACTATTTTGTGCGCTGTTACATGCTATTTATTATTCCACTGCGCTACTCATAATTTGCTCATTAATACATGTGACACCATATAAATGTTTCTGGAAGAAATCGACAGAACGTTCGTAGAGCAGCCCAAGTAGCAATTCGATATTGTTTGAAGAAAGAAAGAGAAGCTGATATTTTTAATTCTCATATACCGAGCAAAGTACATAAAGGAGCATTTAAATGTGCATTTGGCTTGGATTTTGACAAACAAAATGAAATTCTGGAAAAATTAAAGCATGAAATTTTTTTCATGAAGGTTGGAAATCATACACATCTCTTACCTTTCCAAAAAGGATTTGTGATAGGCATTGAATCATTGCGAGGATTATATCGCGGTTTAAAAAAATGCAACATTAGATACGTGTTGACGTCACAATTGAATCAAGACTGTCTGGAGAATTTTTTCTCCAGGATACATGGACTGGGTGCTTATAATTTACATCCGCTGCCAGTAGATTTTCGGAATAGACTAAGAATTT
>JAHWFO010112830.1:0-33272 GCA_023313115.1 Rhysida immarginata | reverse complement strand
TAGAAAGTTTCATTCATTTTTTACCAGTCTTGCATTTTTTTCAGTCTTGAGCAGTGAGGTCCAAGATGTACGCTCCAAGTCCTTGTATGCTGCTAAGACGCTATCGTCCTGTCGAAATAGAACCCTGGAGTTTCTTCTTGATTGTGGGGAACAAATAGAATTCTGGAGGTGAAATGTCTGGAAAATAAGGCGGATGTGCCAGCATATTGACCCGATTTTCAAAGAAAAACTAAGTTGTGTTAACGGCGGCATGCGCTGAGGCGCTCTCATCATGCCACAACAAACTTCAGCTCTTCCCGGCCATCACGAATTCTAGCAGACCATTCAAAAAACATTGCACGAGATAGTGCATTATCACCTTGTTTTATCAACTTTTAAGTATTCGTAGTGGTTTTTCCATGTTTAATATTGTAACGTCAACTAATGACTACATGGGGTTGAAGCACATGAATATATAGGTGCGTGCAACTTTAGTCTTGCAACCTGTACACACGGCAACTAGGATAATTTATAGATCGAAAACACGCATCGTCGTGGTCGCACATGCTTGAAGACGTTCAAAGTAGCGTTAGTCACATTTATTAATTGTTTATTAATCGAATACATTTTGTTAATTTGCGTATTTATAAACTGTGTACTTCTCATCGTAATTATAGAGATATTCCATTCAACATAAGTTTATCTAAATAAGATGCTGGATTGTTATAGCTATTAATGTCAATAATAACTACTAAAGGATTATCAACACTAATCCTCAACACCATCGCCTGGGACGTGATTATGAATAAATCTTTTTTCTTGCTCGGAATTGTTCTTTACAAGTGGACAGCTAAACTTACTTAATCTCTACGTATCCCACCTATTGATGGCATCCTCAGACATGGACTTAACCCACTACTTTTTACTGTATATATATTTAATGAGATTAAAAAAAAAACAGAAAATTACCCGTAAAATTTCAGGTTTTTCATAATGATAAAATCGATTCATGAAACGATATGTGGTGTCCAATATAAAATCACCTTTTATTTTTTCTAGACATATAGTTAAATTTTTATTAGTAAATTTCTAAAAGGATATTTTTTATTAAAAGTAATCTTCAAAAATATAACTAACGGCAGATTGCAACAACGTCAGTTAAGACGACTCTAACTTTCGGTTAGTTAACGATCGGTTAAGTCCTTTAACTGGAAAACGTTGCACCACCTTTAGTTAAGTCTCAATTGTCTCAATTAACTAACTAGATGGAATATAAGTAACGAGGACTACGATTGGTTCGTTTTGCTCCGACAACTTCCGTTCAACATGGCTGATTGTTTTCCATTAACTGTTTGACATTTAACTTATCAAAATGGCTGATTCATTTAGCTTTCCCCAATGACTGATCTATTTAGTTTATCCCCAAATGTCTGGTCCAGTTGTCTGATTGAAACCGCTGATCAATTCGGCTGATCCAAGTGACTGATCCAAATAGCTGATCCATTCGCCTGATATATTTAGCTTATCCAAATGGCTAATCCATTTGGCTGATTCAAATTCCTGCTACAAATGGGCAATCTATTTGCTGCTCCAAATGGTTGAACCATTCAGCTTATCCGATTGACTGATCCATTTAGCTTATCGAAATGGCTGATACAGCTGTCTGATTCAAACTGTTAATCCATTTGGCTGATCCATGTAGCTGATCCATTTGGCTGATCCATGTAGCTGATCCATTTGGCTGATCCAAATGGCTAATTCAAGTTGCTGATCTAAAGGGTTGATCCAAATAGTTGATCCATTTAGCCTATCCATTTAGCTTATCCTAACGGCTGATCTACCTGTCTGATTCAAACCGCTGATCCAAATACCTGATCCTAGTTGGTTGATCTGTTTGGCTGATTCAAATGGCTGATCCATTTACCTGACCCAGATCTCTTAATCAAACTTCTGACATGGTTGTCTGATTTAAACGGTTGATCCAGTTGTCTTGTTCCAATGGCTGATCCATTTGGCTGGCCCAGTTGTCTGATTCAAACCTCTGATCCATTTGAGTTTATCAAAATGGCTGATCCGTTTAGCTTATCTAAATAGCTGATCCATTTAGCTGTTGATAATTAGTTTATCCAATTAGTTAAAAATATATTTCTGCTTTGAAATGCCATTTAGTTTCGCTAATCATGGAGTTAAACCGTGGTCCTCGAGCGTTTAAGTTAAACTGCTACTTAACATCTGGTTAATTCCTAATTTCGGTTGGTGCAACGCAAAAAACTTTAACCGGCACTTTAACGAATAGTTAATTTTAACTGAATTTGTTGCAACCAGCCGTTAGTTTAATAAATAAAAATATATATCTAATGATAAAGAACCTGAAAAGCATACCTCTTCTAACAGAATAGCCAGTGCCACATGTTAAATATCTTCTATGAATAATACCCTATAAAATGTATTATAAATCGGTTACAACATAAGTAAAGTATTCGGACGCAGTATTGTTTTGGGTAAAATACTTTTATTATTACATTTTGTAAATTATCTGGTGTATCTTTTGCTTATATATCAGCATCAATATGTCAGGAAATTTAGTAGAGTAACCAACTCAATGAGTCCCATCCAGAAAAAAAACAAACAAATACCATTACGTAGCAACATACGAAACATAACCGTTTGAAAAACATGGTCTGAAAAAATTAGTTCGCCGAGCTGTACGCAAAATCGTTCGTCAGCTTGGAAGAATGTGAACCATGACTTCAAAGGGCCTACAATTCCGGTAGATGGAAGAAAGACCAACACAAATGGTGCTTTTTCAGTACTGGTATTTACTTGCATGCAGTAAGGTTAGGTAATAACCAGAACAACCATAATAACCAGGGCTATAACTCTGCAGATCATTATGCGAGGTGCTACCCAAACTTTCTAAGAATTTTCATGTAAAGAAGCAGAAAATGTAACCAACACCCTAATTTCCGCTGTCACTTTCAAAATAGTCATGTCCGACACGTATGCAACGATTCCAGCGATTTTCCCATTTTTAAAACCAACTCCTTTTAAGGCGTTCAAGAATAGTTGCGATTTCACTTGGATATCTTCAATGGAGCCAAAACGTCTCCTTTTCGTTTTAGGGAAGAGATAGAAGTCGCAGGAAGCTAGGTCAAAATAAGCTAGGGCGGTGGGGGTCCGTTGCCGGATTGTTTTTTCCAGGAATTTCTTCACAACGAGCGAGGTGTGTCCAAGCGTGTGTCCAAGAACCTGGTTCGATCTACGCAGATGCTGAACTGTGGCTCCGGCGTTCGACCGGTTCCTTTCTGTATTAATTACTGAACTTTTGAATATCCAAAATTTCTAAATTAAGACACAGATAGATCAACGCAGATGACTTTTACTAACTGAGAATCACAAAGGCAACGTAGTTCGAAGGTTTCACTTTTCTCTTTTCATCTTCATCTAAAACAAATTCAGACGGGTGGCCATAGAGCAGAAGGTAATTCTCGTGCCGACAATAATTGTTATTAATTATTAATGTCGGAAGCGTTTCTCATGTTGAACTCGAGTTTTGGCAGGAACAGTGTGTCAACCTAAAAAATTTCATCGAGCATACGGGTTTCGAGCCCGAAAATTGTTAGGGGTGTTTCTATATGGCCCTCTGCAGTCACGAAGATAAACGGTTTTGCTTAATTCTATTGCGGCTTACTCATTTAAAATATTTCGAAGTGAACCATGTTTAATATAGAAAGGAGTTTTCCTTATCGACATGATGCCTCTCATGTTGATTGAACTAACTTTGTTAATGTTTGTTAAGCCATGAGAATTTGTGTGATCATTTTAGTCAGCCAAAAGCCCATTTATTGTTGGCTGATTTACAATCAACTCTTTTTGCCAAGCTTTTTGAGATTGATTAAAGAAAGAAACTTAAGCCTTGGAAGCTCTTTTGTGCGTTATTAAAAAATGTATTTTGGTAGTGGTTCAACTCCTGAAATCCATACTATACGACTTTACCATCTTCAACTTCAGAATTTGCAAATTCAGGATCGTTGAATCGTTCGCCAAAATCGTAATGTTCCCACTCCGTGGTTGCCAATATTACATATTTCTATTTAAATGCACATATTAGTGTTATTGGATTTCTTATTGGGAAGTGAAGAAGTAATCTATCTTCTAAGATAAGGCTAACATGGACTATTGCTTTAATTGCTTATTATAGACTATGAATACATATTTACCAGTATCTAATTCCATGATTGTTTGGATTATTAATGTTAGAAGTTTTCCGTTTATAACAGCTGTTTCCCATTGATGAAATGGAACGACGACAGGGTATGTTAGCAGGCCCTACCATTGCAAATACAAGCGGGTTCAAATTTGACCTGGACCTTGTTTTTTATAAAATCAGGAAATTCCAAAAAAAAAAACAAAAAAAAAACACAAAGTTTCTCAAAGATTTTCTCAAAGAATCCTCCTTGCTTCTCTACACATTTTTCTAGCGTTCTGGGAGCATCTGGAAACCGGTTCTGTAGAAATCTTCAGGCTGATGTTGAAAACTCCTCATTGGAGCCGAACCTCTGCTCTCACAAGAACTTTCTCTATGGTCCAAAAAGGTGATAGTCGCAAGGGAAGAAATCCGGGGAGTAAGGAGGAGTGGTAAAATGTCCCATTTGAGTTCCGTCAGTGTGTCCATAGTCAGTTTGGCTATGTGTGGTCTGGCATTGTCTTGCAGAAACAAACAACACTAAAAAGTCCCGGTAGTAAGGAGTCCTGGTCCCTTTTTTCCTTAGTTCACGGACGTCCTCAAAATGTCACAGTATTACGGTGCACTTATGGTTCGATGTTCTCCCCGAAAATCGACATGAATGATACCCTTAATGTCTCAGAATGCAGTCGCCATCAGTTTCATTGCCGACGGTGTTATCTTGAATTTCTTGATTCGTCGTGAGTCAGTGTGTCGCCACTCCATGCTCACACGCTTGCTTTCTGGAGTAGGGTGATGAATCCTTGTCTCGTCGATGGTCACAACACGCGTTAGGAAGCTGTCACCTTCCTTGTCATATCGCTGCAGCAGCATGGAACAGATAACTGCCCGGGTACTTTTGCGATTCTCAGAGAGTTGCTTAGGGACCCATCTGGCACCGATCTTGTTGAAATTCAGCTTATCGTGGATGATGGTTTTCCACACTGCCAGTGCTGATATTCAGTATTGAAGCCAATTCTCGGACATGACTCCGCCTGTTGTCCCTTCTCAGTTATTTGTTCGTGCGATGATGCCATCATTGACAGCAGTTGCTGGCCTAGCCTTTGCCTTCGGTGAACTGTCTTTGAAGTATCTGATGAATTTCAGATACTTTCTCATTTTCGTTATGGAGAAACTTGATGATTATTCGTTGTTTCGCTTTCGTCGAAACATCGCTGTCCGCCATTTTGTTAAAACAAACAATCAGTTTTCATGGCAACCGGATGAGTGGTGCTGCATTTGCTTGACAGGTGGTAGTTGCCATCCCAGCAATGAAAGTTTAGAGTTTTACAACAAAAATCTTCAAAAAATAAGGTCCAGGTGAAATTTTAACACCCCTCGTAGCATCAGTATTTTTGCCGTGGAGTTTATCTTAAAACCTGAATGTATCTACTAATTCCTTGTAGTTTAAAATTACCCAGCCGATTGACTTTCATCTGAAAACTAATTTATCAATTTTCAGTTATCAAGTTTGCACTCTCCTAAGATTTACGTTTAATTTTTTCTCTAAAGTGTAACGCTTATTTTATTATATTTTTTTAAGTACCATTAAAATTTCAATTAAAATTTATTATTATCTGGTTAAGTTTGTTATCTGTCTCAATACCTATGTCCGTAACGCTGTTTTAGCTTCCACAGCTCTTAAAACACGTGACATTCTAGCTGAAAGGTGCATCAAGAAGAATCTAGCGTCAGAACCTCGTACTGTTTTTGGTTTGAGCGAAATATTCCTATTCTCGGATAATTTGGGTAGCACTTCGTATGTTGTATTAATCAATCTACTAGATTTATTTTTTACTTCAGCAACAAAAGAAACAACAGAGAGAGGGCAGTATTTGTTATCCATGAGAATGAAATTTTCACTGGCAGTTCCCGTCAGTCCTGTTACTGTCAACGTGAAAGAATTATTGAGTATATCATAAACGTACTTTATGTTGCCATGAATGATCTGACACAAATAGGAAAGTGCTTACTTGGAGCTGGTATGATGTCGGATCCAGCAAATACCTCTTATCTTTCGAAGAAGATTTACCGCTAAGTTTCAGAAAAGGTCTATAGTTTTTTGTTCCATCTCTGTTGAAATTGCAAATAAATATGGGGCAGTTGGCCGATTTAATTTGGTTCAATCGAATTCTTCTATTGACCAGCTGAGTCATTTCCTCACAAATGCACCTTGATTTCCTCAAAGCACACGGTTGTGGCTTCTTATCATAAAACTGACTTTCAGAAATGAAAAATGCTTGAGAATACGGAATTATTTAATATTGAATCTTAGCCTTTGCCTACAGGTTCCAAGCACAAAAACCAGTAGAGCAAGGCCAAGAAAAATGTGCCAAACGAGTCATTAATGGCAATATAATGATGTATATACCTTCTCACCTAACGCATCTTGCCGGGTATCAGTTCTTTCACTTAATGCAACTATTTGTTAATGTCCGAATACTTTCGAACATATACAGCATTTACCAAAAAGTAATAGGTACCTACAGAAGTATGTTTAGCTGGGATAATTTTAATGTCAAAACCTGATGCGCCACCTCTTGCAGCTATAACAAACTCAGTGTGGCTTTGAGATGATCTGGAAACTAACTTATGGAGAACATCAATCTGAATTTTCCGCCATTTCTCTTGCAAAATCTCAAGCAGATGGATAACGGAAGTTGGTCGCTGCTTCCGAAACCTTATCTGCCGCTTCAACTTGTCCCAAAGATATTAATTAGTTTTAAGATCGGGGTTCTATGCAAACCAATCCAAGCGTAGAACTTTGTTTTCTTCATACCATGGCATGGTAGCAGCAGTACTGACAAGGATCTATTCCGTAATAGCACATCGGTGTTGGGTGCACTTCAATGTCCAGAATATTACATTATGACAGTGAGTTCATGTTACCACGAGCAACTATCTGTGTTCTAAAAAGGTAATACGTGAAACTTCTGTATAACTATGACGTTAATGTCTGTAGGTGCCCATTTACTCTTTGGTAGATGCTGTAGTAATATGCATAATAAATCCTATGGGACAGTCACTAAAATTAAACTAGCCTGTCGGACTCTCAAGCTGTATGGGACTTCAACAATTGAAATATTCCATAGCCTTCTTCCATCAAATGATTCGTTAATCATATTCCACACTTCGATTAAGCTTAGGTCTGCAGGATTTGATACGTTGTTATTCTGAGCGAAAAGCGCTAAATTCTTTCTTATATCATCGGAGTTTTCACAAAATGATATTTCTGGAATATCAATATATGTTCGTGAAGCAATATTTATTTCAAATGTGGTGTGTTGGTCTTTATATATGATTGCCCTATTGAAAAGAATAAAGAATGATAGGCAATAGCAAAGGTAGGTGAAAAGTGGAATCGTTTTTAAAGTTTGGATACAATAATTAAAGTTCCATCCTTTCTTATTTAAGTTGTTTTTATGTGTTGATTGCTCGTACATGGTCTTTTGATAAATTTTAAAAATTTTTCTTTTCAGCGGATTATTAATGTTCTTTTTTCTATATAGTAGGCTTGCATAAAAATGATGCATTACTTCAAAAAATGAAAGTAAAGACCACCCAAAATAAAATCCAAAGTTTCCTCCGAAATCACAAAGTAAGGATATGATATCGTATATGTAATGTTCTACATGATACAAAGTTTCCTGTTCTGCGAACTTAAGTAATAATTGGGTATTTGGCGAAGGCCTTCTCTTTACAGGATATACTGAGAAGGTTTCAATTTCACATCTTGTACAAACTTTGCATTCTTCACTAAGATTATTAGCATAATAATCTTCGTGCGTCGTCACGCGCGAAAGCGTCATCAATGATGTTAAACAAAAATGCCATGTGCTGAATCTTGATGAGGTCATGAACGGCAATCTGAAATATTCATAAGAATTTTAAGAATTTTATTGAAAGAAAATTTTTTATTAACTATTCCTAAAATTACCTGCAATTAAACAGTGATATGTTTTTTCTGTAAAAATTAAAAAGCTTTTCTTCTTTGCATGTATCAAGACAAGCTTTATATTCTTCTTGGGAAATGCAAGGCTGCTTCTTACGATTAAGAAAGTAGTACTGAAAAGTAGGCAATACGGAAACTGAAATGCATACCTTTTTATAAAGTTTACTTTTAAAAGGAAATGAAAACTTTGTAGAACTTCTAATCCATATACGAGAGTTGCTCAGAAAGTAATGCTCTATGATTTTGTTCTCCAAAAAAAAAAAAACCCACTTCCTTAAATAATCAGAGTCAATGTTCAATTTAGAAATGTGCACATTGTTTTTGTTAGTTATTAAGCAATAACAAGTAGTTTAAAAATCACAAGGCTGCTCTTAACAGAAGGGCAAAACAAGGCACTACAATGGAAATTATTATTCTATCGAAACGGTGTTGTTCACTTCTGTTGTTTTTATTTTTGAATTTCCAAAATTTTATTCTGGCTCAATCACTTTGAGATATCACACTCAATTCAAAAGAAAACTAATTTATTCCGCCAAAGAAAACTAATTTGCTTTTATTAAGTGCCGAAAAGTTGTTTAAGCTTGTATTTTGTCTGACTGTTCTTTTGTCTTGCAATTAATAAATAAAGATTTACAGGGAAAGTCGACCTAGATATTTAAGGGCGTTTGTATTTAGGTCGTTGCCGATAGATTTGACCCTATAACCTACTAACCAAAAGTTAACCGTTTTCTAGAAATATGACTTTTAAATTAAAAGAAATATCATTTATTGCTCCAATTTCAACTTTTTTTAATTTCCAGACTCTAAGGTCCAATCTTCTGCTGTTTTTACGTAGGGGGTGTGCCATTATATATATAATCATGGTTTTTTATTTTATTAAGGTCTTTGTGTTATTCTTTACTTTTATATAAACACTAGCTGATATACCCGGAGTTGCTCGGGCTCTTTTTTTGATGAAAGTTTGCAATATCTGAATG
The DNA here is from genome assembly GCA_023313115.1 of Rhysida immarginata. Taxonomy (NCBI): domain Eukaryota; kingdom Metazoa; phylum Arthropoda; class Chilopoda; order Scolopendromorpha; family Scolopendridae; genus Rhysida; species Rhysida immarginata. The sequence goes on along the minus strand of JAHWFO010112830.1, from coordinate 24,139 downwards.
AGAATATATAGTAAAAAATAACACATTAAAACAGTAAAAATTCATATAGAAAAACCAACTTTTTTTTAAAAAAGTTCATAATGGATAGCCCTCTAACAGTTCTCCCCGGTTCGTGTTGGAATGTTCTGTATAGCTGAGCGAGTTTACCATAGTGCCGGAGAAATAAACCATTAAGGAATGACATAACCAAGTACCGAAAGGTTAAACTAAATCATTCGCGGAACTATATTTTTAAACCGCCCTATGTTAACATTGCAAGGTTCTAATGGACCATAATGATACCATTAAACCACGTACTTTTGAAATAATTTACACTATCATTAATATTACGTTATATTCATTCATGACACATCATACCAAGTTGTTTGAAATATCACATGCCATATTTTAGCACTGAAAATTCTAATGAACCATAATGGTTCAACTAAACCAGGTTCCTTGAAACCAATTTCCACATACATTAATTTTACGTTATATTCATTCATGACACATCATTCCAAGTTGTTTGATATATTATATGCCATATTTTAGCACTGAAAATTTTTGAGGGTGTCATAAGGGTACTATTAGAGCACGTGTCATTGTTTCGATTTCAACCATTTTCAAAATGGTTCAATCCTGGAAACTTATTTATTAACTGGCGAAAATAGTAATTTATATCCGCTTCTATCTCGTCATTACGATTTGTTTGATATATTATTTAATATATCTCTCCATTGAAAATTGCTAGGTCGGGTCGTAAAGGTACCATTTATGCACGTGCTATTAAACAGATTTAAATAATATTTGGGACTGGTTCGTGTCATGAACCATATTCATCGACTGACGAAAAAAGATTTTGAAAATCTTTCATAGCCTCGGTGGAGTTAGAGTTACAGACGGACAGACAGACAGACAGACACATTTCCCCACACTGATAGCATAAAACACCTTTCGGCACTTAATAAACCATTAAGGAATGACATAACCAAGTACTGAAAGGTTAAACTAAACTATTCGCGGAACTTTATTTTTAAACAGCCCTATGTTAACATTGTTTGTTTTTAATGAGCCATAAAGATACCATTACATCACGTACCTTTGAACCATTGTCGACTATCATTAATTTTACGTTATCTTCATTCATGAAACATCATTCCAAGTCGTTTGATATATTACATGCCATATTTTAGCATTGAAAGTTCCAATGAACCATAATGGTTCAACTAAACAAGGTTCCTTGAAACCAGTATCGACTATCATTAATTTTACGTTATGTTCATTCATGCCATATCATTTCAAGTGGTTTGATATATTACAAGCTATATTTTAGCATGGAAAGTTCTAATGAACTATAATTGTGCCACTAAACCAGGTTCCTTGAAACCAATGTGAACCTTCATTAATTTTACGTTATATTCATTCATGATACATCATTCTAAGTCGTTTGATATATTACATGCCACATTTTAGCAGTGAAAGTTCCAATTAACCATAATGGTTCAACTAAACCTGAATGGTTCCACTAAACCAGGTTCCTTGAAGCCAATTTGGACTATCATTAATTTACGTTATATTCATTTATGACACGTCATTCCAAGTCGTTTGTTATATTACATGCCATATTTTAACATTCAAAGTTCCAATGAACCATCATGGTTCCACTAAACCAGGTTCCTTGAAACCAATTTGAACTCTCATTAATTTTACGATATATTCATTCATGACACCTCATTCTTAGTCGTTTGATATATTTCCTGCCATATTTTAGCATTGAAAGTACCAATGAACCATAATGGTTCCACAAATCCAGAATGGTTCCACTAAACCAGGTTCCTTGAAACCTATTTAGTCTAGCATAAATTTTACGTTATATTCATTCATGATATATCATCCCAATTTGTTTGATATATTACATGCCATATCTTATCATTGAAAATTTTTGAGGGTGTCATAAAGGTACCGTTAGAGCACGTGCCAATGTTTCGATTACAACCTTTTTTGAAAATGGTTCATTCCCGAAACCATATTTCTTAATTGGCGAAAATAGTAATTTATATCTGCTTCAATCTCGTCATTACGATTTGTTTGATATATTACTTAATATATCTCTCCATTGAAAATTGCTTTTGTGAAGGTATCATTTGTGTACGTGCTATTAAACGGATTTAGATAATTTTTGTGATTGTTTCGCGCCATGTCCCATGTTTATCGACTGACGAAAACAGTAACCAATGACTCATTCTATCTCGTCTTTACGATTTGTTTGATATATTACTTAATTTTCTTCCCATTGAAAATTGCTTGGCGGGGAACTGGAGGTAGCATTTGTGCACATGCCAAAGAACCGATTTAGATAATATTTGTGATTTTTTCATGCCATAAACCATATTCATCGACTGACGAAAACAGATTTTGAAAATCTTTGATAGCCTCGTAGGAGTAAGATTTACAGACGGACAGACAGACACGTTTCCCCACATTGATAGCCCAAAGCATCTTTCGGTACTTAATAATGTGTGGAATAATGTGTATGGCTACGAAAGTGGAGAAAATAGAATGAAAATGATACAATAGTTTGATATGATGTTTTTTCAGCCCTGGCTGTAAATTTATGTGACCTGACTTTTAAAAATTCATTTGTTTATCTAAAAACTCAACAATTCCAAAATTCTCTTCTTGGATGGCGATGGATATAATTGATCGTTTGTGTCTGTGTACACTGCAATTCCAACAATTGATAAACTGTTAGGAAATAAAGAAATTAAACTGGAGCAAACTGCAAGCATCAGGTAAATGATAATATTTAGAAAAGTGGATGGAAGAATTCTGCGATTTGTATTCTAACCAGGAACCTCGATTGTCATGGTCGACACCTCTACTAATTGGGCCATGGTTTCTTAATTGAAGAGCTTATGAGTCATAAGTTATGACACTCTCGTTTAAACGCGATCCCGCTATTATTTTGTCCACCAGATGGCGAAACATCGAAGTATGCTTTAAATAATCAGATATACAATAGAATTCAAAATATAAAGCATAATTTATCGATGCTTATTTTAAGGCACAGCTAGTTATACATTTTAAGCTTTTTATTTTAAATAAATGATTCAAAATGATTCATAAAAATTTAATGAATGGAGCATAGATTGCTTGTTCGCATCTACTTTCGGTACATCTTCTGGTTCACGCCAATAGCATTGGAACTTTTACGAATGTCATAACCTCTTCCATAAGGAAACCATGAATTGGGCTATGGCAGACACCTGAACAGCCATGCTATCACTAAGTGTCTTAAAGACAACCAAGTAGTGTTTGGTGTTTGGAGTTTGGTGTTTGCTCCAATTTAATTTCTTTATTTCTTATTGTGTGTTCATCAAACTTTCTGATGGTTTGGATAGGAGAATTTCACGATCTGTGTACCGGGTGCCCACCTCCCATTGGGCTTTCCTTCTTGACAACTTGGTTGTCTTTGAGACACTTAGTGACAACATGGCTGTTCCAGTGTCTGTGATAGCCCAATTGATAGAGACGTCGACCATGACAGTCGAGGTTCCTGGTTCGAATTTTTCAAAATGGACCTATAAGAAACGCACATGGACCTATCTGTTAGCTATGCATTTCAAAATGGCTAGTCCAATCTTAATGAAATTTTTCACGGTAATTCCGATGGAGTCTGGGAAGGTTTTAGGTAGGTCATGGTGGAGATATCGCGCTTTCTGGAAAGCACACTCTACAATTCGTTACCCCCTCCCTAAAAGAAGTTAATTTGGTTAATTATGCAGTGCCACACCAGTATATGTGCTACGTTTGTAGTGCAACACCAGGTAATGTGTTAACAAACTGAAAATGAATTTTATATAAAAGATTATTTTGTTTTCAAAATCTCATGTAGACAGTGCTCTTCTCCTTATTTTTAAAATCATGTGTGCACAATTTCATCAAGATTGGAATAAAACTGTAGATTTGTATAAGAGACAAATATACATACATACAAACAACCATTTTTATATATATACATTTACTCTTTGCGATCTGGGACCGCTTTCTCTCTCATTTTGTGTTTGATTTGCCTACTTAACTGAGAGTATTATACCTTTTTGGATAATTAAAAAGACGTAGAAGTTATTAAAATAATTTTTCGGAGAACTTTCATGGAACTTTTTTGAATTAATGTGTTTCAAAGTTGGGAACACTTAGTGAAAACATTTATATTCAAATAGTTATCGAGCAGCAACTTTAAACCGATAGCAAAGTGTTTCAAGTTTTATTGTTTATTTTTATAAACTTGCATACACCCTACATTGAAACAGCAAAGAATTAGACCCTAGAGTCTAGAAATTTTAAAAACAAAAGTTGACATTAGAGCAAAAAGTGATATTTTTTTTCTTTTAATTTAAAAGTCACATATCTAGAAAACAGTTAAGTTTTGGGTAGTAGGATATAATTTGGAATTATCATTTAACTTCTTGAGATTGTTCTGTTTACCTACAGGTTTAATTATCCCAGACAATGCCGGGTCCTCTGCTAGTATTTCATATGCATCACAAGGTATCACAAGAATTTTAATCGTAATAACAAAATTTAGGTAAAGTTTGATTAATGTTTTATTCATATAATGACATAATAAATATGTAGGCTTAAAATGAAAAACATTTCTTCATCAGTACTCTGTATCACATTTCCCTAATCCTCATCGCAAGTGATCCTCCTCCGCAGTTCTTTTTCTAAACATAAACAAACTTTATTCTATCAAATTATATTTATTTTTAACATGAAACTAGAGTGGCAACTATAGGACAAAAACACTTTTTCATTGCCAGTAGTTGCCACCCTCACTTATTTATAAATAATTCTACGTAATATTTTTCTTTCATGAATTATATTACCTGACATCTTACTGAACACTATCATATAAGAGTATTTAATATTTTAACAATAAATTCATATAATTTGTGTCTTTTACAAAAACCACTTTCTAAACATTTTGTTTAAGATAGTGTGACTGATAATGAAGCAATGTCTTTACATCTACATAAAAACAAAACATAAGCAGCTAGTAAGTAATTGAATAGTTGTTTGCATTAACAATAGAGTAATGTGTACAAGCAGTTTCCTTCCTATCGCACGTCATGTTTCATAGAAATGTAATGTTTTCGTTAAAAAGTGGCAATAACTGAGCAGCTTACCCTGTTTGTTTCAAAAAATGTTATACGGTGAACAGAACAAGGTTGCCCATGTCTCACAACACTCAGAATGAGCAATATTTGCAATTAACTGCAAGAAGTCAGAGGAAAACATGCCAGGCAACCAAAAAATATTTGTGAATTATCACCAAATTTTTTTTCTGCAATCAATAAATTGGTCCCAGCTCACTGTTTGAACACGAATCATTGAGAGATATTATTTTAAGAAATAACATTTACACAGAATCTGCCCATGAGGTTGTGTAGTGTATACATATTCACTTTTCTCTCTTTATCATTACTTTCACAGCAACTCATGTACCAGCAGTCAAAATCTTAAAATATCATCAACCAAAGGTCAATCAATTCTCTTACTTTTGTACGTTGTGATAATTCAAATTCATTGTCAAAATGAGTGAAGAGCTGTAATTGATTTACATTATCACGAAAGTCGTAATAATCAGAAACAAACACCTATTGGAAAAAGTTACAATATTTTATGAAGAACTTCAGATAATTCTTTTGAAAATAATGATTAAATTATATTGTTCAGAATTATTTTTATTTTTATTTTTGCTATCAGCTTTCTATAAAACAGCAAATGAAAGTGTGGTATTGTTAATAATTTAACTCATCTGTGTTCATTTATTATTCTTCTTTCTTTGGCGTAATTTAGTTGGTTAATCAATGATACTTTTGGTTATTTAGCACCAACACGTTGTTGTGGGGATTTTGTCACTTGTTTTGTTCTTAATACAGGGTAACAACAGAAATGGATGCTTTCAGGCGAGAATATATTAAAGCACCACCAAATAATTTTTAATTCATTGCACACCCTGCATGCTCTTAGGCAAGTCGTCTGTGTTTCAACTTATTATGAGTTAATTGGTGTGTGTTTTGAAATGTCAATCAAACGCAGTGCAATTTTGGAGCTGTTTCTTCAAGGAAAGCGGCAGTGTGAAATTGTTCATTTGCTCAATGCTGGCAGAGACGTCGTCTCCAAAGCAGTCAAATGGTTCAAAGAGCTTGGCCATGAAAGGACCATCCAAGAAGAGGAAGAAAGCGTATCACCAACATGTCAAAAAGCCGCAAAATCATCAAAAAGCGAGTCCAGCGAAATCCGAGGGCCTCAATGCGACGAATCGCTCGTGAGACCAGAATCAACTGCAAATCAGTGAGGTAAATGGCAACAGAAGAACTCAAACTCAAGCCCTACAAGCTCCAAAAAGTCCAGCTCCTCACAGATGAAAACAAGCACATACGGCTCCACAGATCCCCCCCAACTCAAGCATCGGGCCACAGGTGAGAAATGGAAGCGCATCCTCTTCACAGACGAGAGGCTCTTCACTGTGGAGCAGGCACGCAATGACCAAAACGACAAAGCATGGTCAGCAGAGGCACCCGGCACCACTGCAGTCATCCAATGTCGCCAAAATCCCCAGTCCGTGATGGTCTGGGGTGGAATTTGCACCAGTAGCAAGACACTTCTCGTTTTCGTGGATCAACGAGTCAAAATCAACCAACAAGTTTACCATCATGACATTCTCGAGGCTGTGGTACTTCCTTGGGCTTGGCAGCATTTCGGCAATGCGGTTTAGACCTTTCAACAAGACTCAGCACCAGCTCACAGAACGAAAATGACGCTTGAGTTGGTCAAGAGCCATTGTCCGGATTTCATCACGTCTCAGCAGTGGCCGTCATACTCGCCGGATCTCAATCTAATGGTTTAGACCGTATGGTCAGTCTTGGAAGCCAGGATCTGTGCTAAACGCCACAACAGTTTGGAGTCGCTGAAGAAGTCGCTGCGCCAAGAATGGGGCCGATTGTCTCTCGACGACTTGTGCCCATTGCTGAAAATTTCAAGACACGTTTGGGGCTTTGTATTGCCGCCAAAAGAGCCCACTTTGAAACCGAATGAACATGTTATTACCAAGAGACCATGTTATATTTATTAATTGCCAATTGCTTTAAGTTTTTTCGATTAAAAAATTTGTACACAATAATTGTCATAATTTATTGTCACCCTATAAGATCATGGATTCTTTTGTGAAGAAAAGAACTCAAGTTTAAAAAGAAAATAGGTCAACAGCCTGGGGAGGGTATCTTCAGGAATAAAACTGCACCATTTTCACAATTCCCGTGAACTATAAATTACTTAATGAACTCCGAGAGAAGATAAAACGACTAAAAAGGTCTATGGAAATATCCAGAGATATATCAACCATTTTATCCTTCAGCTTTTTTAATAATAAAAAACTCATTGTTCAATGCTTCAACAAATCCCTTTCAAAAGAAAAGTGCTTTTGATGTGAGAAGGCAGGTCACTTTGCAAGGCTTTGCAAATAAACACAAATACTTAAAAGAACCTGACTTTTAAGATCGATCTTTCATATACAGGGTCGAGTCACATTGTTATGACCATCCCCTACGTTTGCTTTTGGGGTTGCCCAGCCGAGGAACTATGCCACGTGTTGGGAATGGTGAGGTGACTATATAAGGTAGGTTTCTACTATATTAAAAACATATCACTCATTGCTGCAATGGGTATGAAATGTGATTTATCAGATCTCGGATGAAAATCGGCTTTCGGGCCAAGGGTGGCAGTGTTTTAGAAAGCGCGCAGTTTGTGAATTGTTCTGTGTACCATTACTGAGAAAATAGGACCGTTCAGAATAAACGGTATGGGAACTGTGGAGCACCAAATGCCATTGGTGAGAAAGGTGAACGTCGGCTGTGAATGTTTGTGAAGGCCAACACAAGAACTACAGTGGACCAACTTATCACTCAAACTAACGAGGACGCTACTAGATATGTCACTGATTCCTGATCCTTTTTCTTGTGTGTTTATACAGTTGTACGCAGAACCACTTTGAATAATGGTTTTGAATTAATAATTCCTCGGGTCCAAAATCTTCAAAAACAAAGCAGCCAGACAGCTAATTACTCCATGGCTCACTCCTGCCCAGAACTATCATGGCTCAATTTGCTTCACTTTTTGCCGCTGTTAACAATAGGATTCGGAGTCTATCTTTAATATACGTCATTGGCAAAAACTTTGCCTTGCATGAGATATATATTGTTGGTCCGCGCATATTGTTGCTCATGCATTGTCGCTTCATGACGGACGGATCAAGCAAAATATTTATACAGGATTCAGAAAGGTAGGTCAAGAATGAAATACCATGTACAGTTTTTAGCGAGGAACAAAATTTTTCCTATAAACATGGGTCCGGAAATGCATCCTTACAGAGATAATGCAACTTGTACGAGGTATGAATGACATTACAGTAGGTGTTCAAAAATTTTGAATCAAATTGCCGACCCTGAAACTCGATGCAGGTGCTTAGTCTGCGGACGAGATTTAGTGTTTGAAACGCCTGCGATGTGGGCGATTATGGTCTGGAAAACGCTGTTGGTAAATCCTTTCCGCTTCAGTAGCATTACCCTGTGCCTCGCCATAGCCGAGATGCATGTCCGCCAGCTCCGCATTAGTCAAGCGATCCATTGTACGACAATGGAGTTACATGTTTCGTTTCCTCTCTTTTAAAGGAGAGAACACGAACAACTTATATGTTTAGATCCTAATTTACATGGATCCTACCATTGCCGTCCGGAAAACGCACATCAATTCCTACCTTGTACAAGTTGCATTATCTCTGTAAGGATGCATTTCCGGTCCCATGTTTATAGGAAAAAAAAATGTTCCCCGCTACAAATGTACATGGTATTTCATTCTTGACCTACCTTTCTGAATCACCCTGTATAGATGAAAAGATTAAAAGATGAAGAACAAATAAATGAAGAGTAAAGTGAAAAGCGAAGAAAAGAAATGAAAGATATAGAAAGGAAAACGGAAGAATAGAAAAAAATATTGAAAAGGTTAAAATTTATTTAAAGAAAGATCAAGAAAGAACTAGATAAACATCACTTGAACTCTTTGAAAAAGCGACTAATCGAATAAAGAGTGCATTGAAAAAATGCTCTGCAAGAAGCACGATTAGCTCAACCCATGTTAGGAGTGAAAAGCATTCAAAGAATTGTATACCAATTGAAAACGTCCAGAAAACTGTTGAAAAGAGAAAGTGTTTATTAATAACTTCATTATTTCAAACTAGTTGTTACCCGTGGCTTCGCCCGCCCGCGCCATCTGTTGAGGGGAATTACAAAGCAAAAGCAGATAATTTTAAATGAAAACCCCAGAAAGTGGGGAAGGGGGGGGGGTCGTAGTGGGCTGATTTTTGGCGATAGAGCAGGTCCTTTATTGATAAGCCTGCCCTGAAAATTTCAAGTCGCTAGCTCAAACCGTCTAGGAGGAGATAGAATTACAGATAAATAAATAATTACACGCGAGAGTTTTAGTATATAGAAAATTTTAAATCATAGTAATATCGACTTCAAAATTGTATTGCATCATTAGTTTCGTATTGCAATATTACTGGATTTCTCATTGTTAAAATATTTCATTTAACAAACATGTTGAAATATAAAATAAAAGATATTAAAAAACATTAATTTGCCAAATACTTATTTAAAAGGAAATAACATTTATTCTGTGCTGTCCCTTTTTTTCACTGTTTTCACCCTTGTTAGTTATTTTTTCAGTCGCTATTTCAAGTTTATTAGTCACTTTTCTCACTTTTTTCTTAAGTGTCCATGTGTCCCGAGGCCTGCAAATGAATGTACAGTCGGCCAAGGCAGTTCATTCAAAGAATGGGGGGATGATAGCTTTTCTAGTTTAGCTTTGCTGAAGCAATTTTTATCATACTCTGTCCAACGAAAGTTGGAGTGGGCGTGTCCAGTTAAACTTCCTATTTTAATTGTTAGGCATTGTTGATTCTACTTTGGACACGCACACTCCAACTTTCGTTGGTCAGGGTATAATAAACAATGAAAAATTAAAATGAATTAATGATGAAACAAATTTAATCAATACTTAATTTAAAACAACAATTAATTAATTATTTATTAATGCAAAGATGAAAGACTCCTTGTGAATAATTGTAATAAATAAATAAAAATAAATAAGTAACGTATGCACTTACCGAAGTACACATTAATTTATTTTTTATTATTAAACAATTACTCACAAGGAGTCTATCATCATTGCATTAACAAACAAGCGTTAAATTACTCCTAATAATAAAAAAAATTAGTGCGAACACCCTAGCCTAAAATTTTAAGCTAATCTAGCCTACACTTGAGCTAAGCTAGCTTAACAATAGTCTAACTTTGTAGTGCGGACGGGGTATAACAGCACTTTTATAAAACGAACTTCTTTATATTAACCATAACTGCTAATTACATGGGGAAGGGGTTTATTATAACATTTTTGTATACTTACTTTCATTGCCATTAAGCCACAATTCGGGTGAGTCCGAAGGTGGAAGATGATCTTCGTTTCCGGGAATTTACCTTCACCCACTAAAAGATAGAACAATCCGTAATCCATAAAATATCACATGTATTCTATAAAAAAAAAATTCAAAAAACACCCATCAACAAGTTCCTAAATTGAATAAATCTAATAATTCTAATAATTGATGCTTTTTAATAAATTGCTGCAATAATAATATTCCAAGTACAACTACCTATATTCAGGATGTTAATAAATGTGTGAGACTATTTGTAGAAGCGATAGAGAACCTAAAGAGCCTCAATAAGGGCGTATCTAAAAAGTCTGGCCGGTCGCCAACAGATCACGTGGTACGATCGGCAATCGGTCGGCTTCCGTTTGTTCGCTAGTATGAATCGAGGGTCGCCCGAATCGGGAGAAAATTTAAAATGAATAAAGCCAGTTATGTATGTCTGCATCATTCCGCGTCGATCGGGCATAGTCAAAATTTCGAGTCAGTCACTGGTGGCTCCAAAACGAGCTTTGACCGGTCGCGACCGGTTGAAGCCCATCGCGAACAGCCTGTCCATAAAATAATGACCGGTCGCGATGAGCGTTTTCATAACGCGACCGGTCGCACTAATCGCGATAGGAGTCCAACGCCGGTAGGCTGCCTCGGTGAGTAGAATCAAAATCGCGGACGAAAGTAGAAAATTCAAGTACTCGAGTTCCAGATACGTAGTAAATATATTTTGGAGAAAGGAGATGGCGAAATTGGCCAGCATCGAGAAACAAGAGATGAATACGAAAAAGAAATGACGGGTGAATAAAATTTATGTATGTACACAATTTTAAATCGTACTATGGTAACTTAAATGATGAGAAAACTTACTGTGACGCCATTTTGAAGCAGAATACTCACGACCGCGCTGTCCATGAACGAACAAACTGAAGCAAACGGCCGCCGACCGATAGCCGATCGTACCTCGTGCCTGTCAGCGACCGGCCGGACTTCTTAGACACGCCCTAATTGTTTAGTCTTTTTAAATTATAGGCACTTTTTTCTTCTATAGATTGCAGCTGCGTTATGGACTGTACTCAAACCAATCTGGCAATTATAATCAAGGGATAGATTTCTTTATTTAATACCGAAAGGTGCTTTATGCTATCAGTGTGGGGAAAAGTGTCTGTCTGTCTGTCTGTCTGTCTGTCCGTCCGACTGTCTGTAACTCAAACTCCTCCGAGGCTATTAAAGATTTTCAAAATCTGTTTTCGTCAATCAATAAATATGGTTCATGGCACGAATAAATCACAAATATTATCCAAATCGGTTCATTGGCACGTGCACAAATGGTACCTTTACGACCCCACCTAACAATTTTCAATGGAGAGATATATTAAGTAATATATCAAACAAATCGTAATGAGATAGAAGCGGATATAAATTACTATTTTCGCCAATTAATAAATAAGGTTCCGGGATTGAACCAGTTTGAAAATGGTTGAAATCGAAACAATGACACGTGCTTTAATATTTTCAGTGCTAAAATTTGGCATGTAATATATCAAACGACTTGGAATGATGTGTCATGAATGAATATAACGTAAAATTAATGATAGTTCCAGATGGGTTTCAAGGAACCTGGTTTAGTGGGACCATTCTGGTTTAATAGAACCACTATAGTTCATTGGAACTTTCAATGCTAAAATATGACATGTAATATATCAAACGAATTAGAAGGATGTGCCATGAATAAATATAACGTAAAATTAACGATAGTCTAAATTGGTTCAAAGGTACGTGTTGTAATGGTATCTTTATGACCCATTAGAAAGTTACAATGTTAACATAGGGCTGTTTAAAAATATAGTTCCGTGAATGGTTTAGTTTAAACTTTCGGTACTTGGTTATATCATTCCTTAATGGTTTATTAAGTATCGAAAGGTTCTTTATGCTATTAGAGGAGGGAAACTTGTCTGTCCGTCTGTAACCTGATCGTTTCGAAGCCTATGGAACATTTTAAAAATTTTTTTAACCATTTGATACATATGGTTCATCCCACGAACCATTTTGAAGATGGTCGAAATTGGCACGTGCTCTAAGGTATTATTCTGATAAACCCTATAGATTTTCAATGTTTAGACATAGTAAGTAACTTCTATGGAAGATTTTCAAAATCTGTTTTCGCCAATCGATTAATATGGTACATGACACGAACCAGTCACACTGATGGTCGAAATCGGTTCAATGGCACGTGCATAAATGGTACCTTTATGACCCCACCTAGCAGTTTTCAATGCTAAGATATGGTAATTAATACATCCAACAAATCGTTACGACGAGCTATAAGAGGTTATTAATTGCTGTTTACCTCAATTGATAAATATGATTCCGCGCATGAACCATTATGAAGATGATTGTAATCGATAAAATAGCACGTGTTATAATGGTACCCTTATGACACCCTCAAAAATTTTCAATGATAAGTTTTAGCAAGTAGTATATAAAACAAGTCGAAATGATAAAATAAGAGCCAATGAAACGTTATTATGCATGCACAATCATGTTCATATTCGGCGATCTTACTGGGCACTCGATGCGTTGCATATCCTTAATCGTCTATGAGAATAAAATCTGGACCCATAGCAAGTCTTAATTCTCTAACATTACCTTCTAGTGAAATTGTTTCAGTAGTCATTGGAAATTACTACCAATGTAAAATAATGATACCAATGCAAAATAATCAGGTATTAATGATACCAATATGGTGCCATTGGAAATTTCCAATGCAAAATAATAACATGTAATATATCAAGCAACTTGTAACGACATGTCATGAACGAATATATAAGAGTAATTAATAAGTTAGAAGACGTGTCAATTTGGATTCAGGGGTACCTGTGCTAATGATACCATTATGGTACCATTCGAAAATTTTCAATGCAAAGACGTTGCATGTAATATATCAAACGACTCATAACGACCTGTCATGAACGAATATATAAGTCTCATTACAAAGTTTGAAGATGATTGAATTTGATTCAGTTGTACATGTTCTACTGACATCATTATCGTACTATTGAAAAATTTCAGTGCTAAAATATGTCATGTAATATATCAAACAACTTGGAATGACAAGTCCTGGATGAATATAACAGAGAAATTAATAAGTTCGAAGATGGTCGATATTTATTCAGGGGTACATGTGCTAATGATACCACTATAGTACCATTGAAAATTTTCCCTAATAAGATATCGCGCGTAATATACCAAACAACTTGTAAAGACCTGTCATGAACGAATATAAATTAATAATTACAACGTTCGAAGTAGGTTGAATTTGATTCAGTGGTACATGTTTAAATGATACCATTATAGTACATGTACCAATGAAAAATTTCAATGCTAATATATGTCATGTAATATACCAAATTACATATAACAACATACCATGAACGAATATAAAAGAGTAATTACAAATTTCGAAGATGGTCGAGTTTGATTCAGTGGTACCTGTACTAATGATACTATTATGGTACCAATAGAAATTTTCAATGCTAAGATAGGGCTTGTAACATAACAAACAAGTTACGACATGCCATGAATGAATATATAAGTTTATAAAATTCGTAGATTATCGATTTGAATCACTGGAACCTATTTCAAGGTTTTTAAAAACAATTCAAAAATTTTGGAATTATATTTCAAATAGTTTATGTGACGGTGATTAGTTTAGCCTTTCGGTACTTGGTTATGTCATTCCTAAATAGTTTATTAAATATTGCTTTCACCAATCGATAAATACGATTCAGCTCATGAAGATGGTCGAAATCGATACAATGTCATGTGCTCTACAGGTACCATTAGGACATCCCCAAAGATTTTCAAGGCAAAGATATAGCAAGAAATACATCAAACAACTCTTAACAACGAGCTATAAACGAATACATAGTTATGTATGTTTTTGACAATACAATTCGATTATGGTCGAATTTGATTCAGTGGTACCTGTGCAAATGATACCATTATGGTAGTGCTGGAAATTTTCAATGCTAGATACAACTTGTAATATATCAAATAACTTGGAACGACATGTTGTGAAGAATATAAGATTGTATAAGAATAGTTATTAAGTTCGCAGATAGTCGAATTTCATTCAGTATGGTCCTATTGGAAATTTTCAATGCTAAGATGAAGCTTGTTGTATATCAAAAAACTTGAGCAACATGTCATAAACGAATATATAAGAGTAGTTAATACGTTCGAAGATGGTCTGATTTGGTTAATTGGTACCTCTTCTAGTGATACCATTAGGGCACCATTGGAAACTTCCGATGCCAAGATATGGCATGTAATATATCAAACATCTTGTAACTATATGTTATGAATGAATATATAAGAGTATTTGCAACGGCAATGGCAATGTATGGCAGTCTTTGCAACATTATCGTACCGTTCGACGAATACATGTACGTCGGGGGCCAATGACACCGCAGAGTTTGAAGAAGATGATGACAAAGCTTGAAGGTTTTTTATCGGTAGCACCTGGCTGAGGAAGGAAACCCCTCTCTGAATATTGCATAGAGCGCCATTCCATGCTGGTGGTGACCTTTTGAACTAATATTTTTTTTGGTGGGTATGAACTTCCCATGCCCTCTTGTATAATATTACCAAGTATTATAGTTTTTGGTCCAGTAGTTTTTTTTATGGTCATGCCAAAATGGAACTTTAATTATAAAGACCTTGTATAATAGTTTATTTGACTCCACCAATAAGCTATGGCACGTCGAATCTCGGAGGGACTTACTGATTAAATCACCGAAGATAATACATTTAGAGTAGCAATAAATATCTGAAATTGAATTCTGTGAAAAGAAATATCTGCTTCCATAAGATGCATTTTATTAAACCAGCGACATACCGCGCATTGTTATAATTGACTTACAGGCTACTTATATTACTGCCCATAAACAACGTATTCCTTTTCCGAATGTTAAATGATTTCGATATCTCAAAATTCGCTATTTTTCATGAATACTTTTATTTTTTAAAAAAGCGGCTTGTACCGTGACATTTGCTGCACAGATATTATTGGGGCATTCTAGGTCTGACCTTTTCTACATATTCTCAGATCTTGTCTTCCTCAGAGGATTTGCACTAAAAAGCATCCGTGAAAAATACCTAGAAAGCTGAAATAACAAATCCAGTGAAAACCTGTCGCGTCCTGTATAACTAATTTTCAGGCTGATGGTGAGAAATGACTGAAAGAATATACCATTCAGGCAGATTTAATGTAAAAAAAAGTTTTACAGTACTGCTACTCGTACTTGTTAAAAGAAAATTCCACAGCCTGGACTCGAATCCATCTGCACTAACCAGACCAAACGATATGTAAATAGTGTACTTGCTTAGCGCATCAGAACTATGTAATTCTCTCTGACGAGTTCACCCGACTAGTCACGCTTTGGTGTAATGCCTGGAAAGGGATGGGAACTATATCAAAAAGTAAATAGTGCATTACATAGAGGGCAAATGTACGTATCGGACCCATTTTTGAAAATCGGTTGAAAAATAAAAAAAGTTACGAACCAGCAGGCATACGGTTCGACCGACGCTCGTATTTATTCAGTCATGTATACGTATTTCAACTGCTTTGCAGTCATCGTCAGCATGTAATACCTTATAGACCAAACAGTGTTGAAGGAGACTACAGAGCAGTCAAAATACGTACACATGACTGAATAAATAATATTGTGAGAAGTGGTTTTGTTTCATCGCCTTCTTTACTATTAATAAATTAAACAATAGGATTTTCATTTACCTGTCTTCACGCTAGCACAGGTTCCAAAGCTATAAAACATTTCTGAGATAACTGTTTTATTCTCTTCTACCTATAAAATGAATATCATCAAAATATTAAAAAATGGATTTAAACTTTTTATTTATTTCATTATCCTTTAAATTTAATGGATTCTGACTACCTGAGCAACTCTAGTATCTTCCTTAAATTATCAACTAGATGAATATAGTTTAGTATGCTCTACTCTTTTCTAGGGAGTTCCCCAAGAAACATACGCTGGAAACAATGGCGTAGCCAAAAAATCCTCTAAGGGTGAGGGGGAGGGGAGGTTTCGCTTTCGAAAGCAGCATGCTCTGAGAGTAGGCAGCGTTTCTCAACGTTTGTTAGACATGCATCTCCTAGAAAAGCTTAAGATGAAAAGTCGTCCTCCACATAAGAATTGGTCAACAAAATAAAAAGCAAACGTTATCACGCGCAGTTTTTTCGTCGCAAATTTCGACCCTTGAGGGGAGGAGACTAAAGCCTTTTGCGCACTGTCGACTGGCACTTATTTGCAAACTAGATAAAGTATATTTTTATTTAAGCGACTGCAGCAAGAGCCGAGCCATGTCTCACCGCGTAAAGAATTAAAAGGAATTCAGAAAATGGTGCCGTGAATGCAAGAAAATATTTCCTAAAGGTTTCATGATCGTGGCGGGACACAGCTACAACGGCACGTTAACTTTACACAGAGTTGAGTCAAATGCCATGTACTATCAGACTAACGCTCTAACCCCGATATTTATTCGTGACATCCCCTGTTTGTACAGTACAGAGGTAAAGAAAGTATGGCTGCACCAAATAAAGCGTCGAGTCAAATCGCCGCGTCAACTCGCCTGTTCCTGAAGCGAATACAAGAAAATACCGGAATCAGCTTCGTTCCATTCAGTGACATACCCGTGAAGTTGCCGGACGCATCGCCTATAGATTTTTGCTTTGGCCTACTTAAAAGGACTCTCGGAAAAGAGACGACGGCGAACAGTGGAGGGTCTTTGAAAAACGTGTTAATAGGAGTGGTTACGAATGAATCTTGGTGTTCTGCTTTACAGCCTCCTGCAGTAGAAATGCGATGCAGGGCAATAGCGGAGATGCATGACTACCAGATTGAACACACTTGATGCTGGCGAAATGGGTTTTCCACCTTTTCGGGCCTTCTGTTACTTGCTACCATAGATCCCTAACAAACCTCTGTATGATCAGACTACGCTGGAACTCGATGAGTTCCAGCCCATGCAGCATTAATGTATAAAAGATGAAGGCATGCGGAGACTTACCGATTTTATATATTTCCTCCCCACTACCTTACGCATCTGTACTTTGGATTTATTTTTTGTCAACATATCGACGCATCTCTAGAAAAATGGACCGATTATAATGAAACTTCCTCTAAATAAGTTTCTATATAATATGCATATAATCACAATTTTAGACATGTGGAAGGCTTCGATTTACTGTTACACATAACACGACCCAACAATAGGGAGTTATGATCCGTGGCAATATTTTTTTGAGAGTTCTATGTGGCATCCCTCACAATACAAACCCGTCATATGATGTTGATGCTGCTGGTGTTGCATCTTATTTATCTCAATCAGCAGCTCAATTGTGTATAAAGCACCAATGGGAGGCCAGCGCCAAATATCGAAACCGGATTGGCTACTGTATCCAGCAAAAGAACAATGATATGATGTAATCACGCCTCCGTTGACCATTGGTCTTCTCGTCTTTCTGATTCTATCCCTGATTTATTTAAATCGTCACTAAATTTATTTTTCAGCAATAAGAAAAAATCTTTTCGAGAAAATACAAAAAAATGCTACGAAAGGGCTAGATTTTGAGAAGGGCTACGTTGAGGGCTACGGTCATTTTTTGGGAGTTAAAAGGGCTACATATGGTCACACTGTATGGGGTTTTATTTTCAGCAAGATAACGCTGGCCCTATATGATATGCCTTCCGTGCATGCAGCATACTGCGATAGCTAGCCAGATCTCTTCCTACTGAGCACATTTAAAAAGGCGAAGCCAACTAAGAATGTCTAACACGAACATGTACTCGTGGATTTGGTTGAAATTTTAGGAGGTCAATCTACAGCATTAATATACCTTCTGTGTAAAAGGATTTGATTCGATGGCCTTTCGTTTCGGAAAACAAAAATAATATATTTTACGTTTATTTTTGTAGTGCCAGATAAGCCAAGTGAAAAGAAAGATATTCAACTTAATAGCGGTAGCGCAGTGTTTATCATCAGGTTCTGTGAATTTTACTGATCCGGGTTTGATTCCTGTAGTATTGAGTTTTTTTTTCTCATTTTTTCCATTATTTTTTCATTTTTTCTCATTCTTTGTGTTTTTAGCCACTATTATCTGTTTGCACTTTCCATAATAACATTCTCATACAAAAGCAACGTCACAGGTCAAAAAAATGCAAAATGCGTTGTACAATATTTTCACGGACGGTCATTGCCGTGGCGTGTGAAATGAAAAAGAAACTATAAAGATCTATTCGCACTATCGACGGTCTATGCGCAATCGTCACCATCACTTCACACAAAAACTAACGTTAACCACTGCGCCACCGTTGTTAAGTTGTATACCTTTCTTCCTACTTGGCTTATCCGGCACTAAAATAATAAACGTAAACTATTTTATTTTTTTTCTCTGAAACTAAAGGTCATTGAGTCAAGTCCTTTTACACAGAACATACATAAATGTTGTAGATTGACCACCTATAATTTCAACCAAATCCGTGTTTACATGTTCGTGCGGTCCCCTTGTAAGAAATAGCCGGCCAATTGAAGGTAATTGGCAACATATTCCTGAGAATATCTTCCGGTAACGTTTTGACACCATGCTACAATATTAAAAGCTTATATCCAGGCAAGAGATATGACCAACGCTAAGCATATTTTATCAGCCTATGACCAATAAATTATTCAATTATTATGATAATTTCTTCTTCTGATCAAAATATGTCAGTTGCGTACAATCATTTTGGTGTGTTGATCTTTTTTTCATCAAAGAGTATATTTGCTATGGTATATGAAGTTACTTACACTTAAAGAACTTTAATTTAGCATTAACTTTTAAAACAGATGAATAATTCATGAGAATAACTTACCTTTATTGTTTCTACACGTAAATCTGGAGCAGTGCGAGATAAATCCCACAAATATGAAGTGTTTATACTCCTGTTATCAATTAATGCTTCCACAAAATCTACACATGTTTTGGTTTTCGTCCATTTATTAACGAATCTCGTTGGTGTCGGATTACAGATTACGACGTCAGGAAATTTGATCTTTTCTTCGTACTTTATATAGGAATCGACTCGAACAGCTTCCGAGGTATATAAACTATACCTGTCGTAGCATTGATATATTAAGAGTGCAATACATATCAAGGAACAGAAGATTTCGATCCATAGAGATTTATTTCGTAAATGTTTACCATACAGTAAAGTAATTGACGTTACACCATGGTCCTTGACATCGTTTATGACTATTCGAACATATTCACGTAACCTTCTCTTTTCCATTTATGAATTTGATCTTGGTACTGGTTTTTCATATGATTATATATAGTAGTCTGAATTAAAGGGTTAATAAAGTGTTACTGCATGGCCTGAAGTCGGACTGTTTCTATCGCCTGGTCTTTAAATATATAATAAAAAATGAACGTGATCTATATTTTCTATAGGTTCACTGATTATTATTTACGGGCCAAATCTATTTTTGTTTCCATAGCAACTCGATTGAATTGTCCCTATAAATAATTTCTTCAAACAACTCAAACGAAGTTGCAGCAGGAAACAAGAAATTCTCAAGTTTTCTTATAGATTTTTCTTATAATTGAGTTAACCGCTTGTTTTGATCTTATAAGCTGATGACGGATGTAAAAGAAAAGAAGGACGAGACACAAGAAGCGTGGAATAAAATAAGAAATGAAAATTCAACAGAGGGTGGTAAGACACTTAGAAGCTGGGTTGGTTTTTTTTTTCAATTAAGTTAAGTGGTTGAAAATAAACAGAACACAAAAGCAGGATCGTGTGAATCCATTCGAAATGTCATCGCAATATTGAGAATGCATTTATTAGTTAAGGCATAAAGAACGTTTCCCAAGTCATGCCAAAGCTTTAATTTCATCTATACAATATTAACATAGCACATTTAATATACGGGGTGATTCACAGATCCGTATTCGATTTCAAAATGCCTTAAGTATGTAACCGTTGATGCAGCTGAATGACCAGAGAAGATGCCGATTTCATCACATTAAATGTGTAATCTCCGTCCATTTTGCTGATATCATTTGTGCAGTCTCCTTCTCTCGTCATTTTATAGGCCGGGAGAATCTCTTCCTGCCTTATCCTTGTGCATGTCTTCCTTATTAGGTCCTGCATATCCTCCTTCGCTGTCGGCTGTCATTAGAAAAAAATTTATTTTAGACGTCACAATAAGATCTGCAAAAAACCGAGGGGGATAAGATCTGTTGCTTTAAATGTGGCTTCCACCACACAAAAAAAATGGAAATCTTGTGGTTGTAGGTTACATTAAGAAAAATAAAGAAGGAGTTTGTGACCCCCACGACCGAAGTGAAAACGTCTATGGAGATTGTAATCGATTCTGGGTAATATACAAGGTCTCTATAATTAAAGTTCCATTTTGACATGGTCACAAAAAAAACTACTGGACCAAAAGCTATAATATTTGGTAATATTATATAAGAGGACATGGGAAGTTCATATCCACCAAAAAAAAAAATTAGTTCAAAAGGTCACCACCAGTATGGAATGGCGCTCTATGCAATATTCGTATACGAAATTAGACACGAAGACACAGGTTAACAATGCGGTTTATGCACATGCGCTTTACAAGTCATTTGGTTTTCAACATGTAACTAATTTTAGTAACGATTAAAGACTTGTTAACCTGTGTCTTCGTGTCTATAGCTTTGGTCCAGTAGTTTTTTTATGGCCATGTCAAAATGGAACTTGAATTATAAAGACTCTCTACATACGAATGATATAAATTTTATTATGGATGTTATTACTTCCCGTTGGTCGAAACGGGAACAAGTCATAAATTAATATTATATTTTCATTCGTTTTCTCATTAGATCTACAATGTCTGCACTTATAACTATGTATGAGTCCCGTAACTGGTTCTATTAAACACAGGAAAGTGCGATCAAGGTTTTGGATAACTCTTGGCCTAGTGACTATTTATATATAGGGATGGACGATACGATAGCGATATATCAATGTCGACGATATTCATTGTCCGATATTGTCGACATTTTTCGATATTTTACACTTCTGATATATCGCGATATTTCAAGTTGGAATATCGCACGCAGCGCCCCCTATAATAGTAGTAGTCAGTGAGTCAGTACCAGATGATTATCTTATAATACAGATGAGGATGTCGTAGACTTACAAGAGTCGCAGTCTGCTCAAGAAAGGTCAATTTGGGACAAACGAAACAAGTTCATTCTGCAACAACTAATGAGAATTCTTTTCGCAACAGGAATGAAAGTAGGCTTCCAAGCGAACTGAGACTTTACTTGGATTCTTGCATTGAGCCACACAAAAGTGATCAATAATGTATCGGAAAAAAGTAGATGTTTTTCCAGTTTTATCGAAGCTTGCTGTAAAATATTTAACACTCTATCCTACATCTGTTCCAAGTGAAAGATTGTTTTCAAATGCTGGTAACATCATGATATATGACAAGAAAAGGCTGAACAGCAATTCAATGAAATTTTTATCATTCTTACAGTCACTAGACAAAAGATATTGGAAATAAAAAATGCATTTAAAAAACCTTCAACTAATTTTATAATTAAATTTTAAAAGTATATCGTAAATATCGGCGATATTTTGGCGGCATGAAGTATCGAGTATGAAATATCGTTTTCGTATCAAGCGATACGATATTTTCTGCTATCGTCCATCCAATATACAAATTTTTTTACCCATTGGAACATTTAGATTATTATATATATCTGACAGCTGTCCAGGACAATTGCTCTAATGACGATTGGTCTAACGCCGATTAGTCTAACTGCGATTGGTCCAAATTTCGATTTGGTCTGAATCCCGTTTGGTCCAAATTCCGATTGGTGTAATACGAGACAAAATGACTAAAAAATTTCCACTGAAAAGAGAAAATTGAAGTATCCCAAACTATTTTCCTTATTTGAAACAAAATATACAGGGTGATTCAGACAACCCGTACCAAGTGTTTTTCTCGAAAAATACGCATTATACAAAAAATAAATGGACAAGTGCGAGTCGAACTCGCGTGGAGAGGGTTCCGTACGACCATAGGGAGACATGTCATTTACTTAATTTTCATGTAATACGGACTCTTAGGTGTTTCATTGGATATGTTCAGATGGCGCTGTAACGACGACGACAACGTCTTAGTTTCGATTATATGTTTCGCTAGATGTTCAAAGTTTAGCAACGATCAAATCGACGAGCGAAAACCATCATAGAACTTGTCAGATTGTTTTACTAAGGCACGTCTGGTCAGCGGTGTGCTGCAAAATTTTGTGCCCAACGTCATTGTGTAAAGCACCTGTCGTTCTTTAGATTTCAAACGGAGCCTGAGAAGTATGTTATATATATATAGAAATGTATGAAATTCATGTAAAAACTGTATGAAACCAATTTGTAAAAACTGTAAAAAAAAATTATTTTTAGAGTATTTAGTAATTAAAGTTCATTTACACACATTATATTTATTTAAAATCGTATTAAATTCCTTTAAATATGTATTAAATTCGTTTAAAAATGTATTAACTCTATTTGAAAGCGTATTAAATCCATTTAAAATCGTATTAAATCTATTTAAAAATGTATGGAATTCATGTAAAATTGTATGAAACCAATTTGTAAAAACTGTAAACTAAAGTAAATACAGTAATACTAGAAATATTTATTCTTCCGTATTTGAGTACTGAGAGGGTATTTCACCGGTAAATTCATTTAAAATCGTATTAAATTCATTTAAAAGTGCATTAAATCTATTTTATAATGTTTGAAATTCATGTAAAATAGTACAAAATGAATTTGTAAAAACTGTAGTATTACTGTATTTTTTTAAGTTTAATTACACAGTAGTTAACTGTTAACTCCTTTTACGTTTGTGTTATTTGTTTATGCTACAATTTTGTTTTCTGTAATTGAATTAAACTAATAAAAAAAAACGATTTAATGTAACAAGGTTTCAATAAAAATGGTTTTTTACTTAGTTTAGTAATGAAATTCCATTTACACTGCACTAAAACACATTATATTTATTTAAAATTGTATTAAATTCATTTAAAAATGCATTAAATCTATTTGAATGAGTATTAAATTCATTTAAAAGCGTATTAAATCTATTTAAAATTGTATGAAATTCATTTAAAATTGTATGAAAACAATTTGTAAAACTGTAATAAATAATATATAAAATGAAAATAAATGAAAATATATATATATACTATAAATAATATTTATTATTTAATTTATTCCAGGGTTTTTGTGTCTCGTCCTCCTCTCATATATATCTGTTCCTTATTATTGTAGCCATGACATTCTTGACACTCACCAGTTGAACCTGCTATGATGTAGCTATAACGTTAGAAAAATGATAATATTTCAAAATTAATACTTAAATAATTAAAACCGTTGATTTTCAATTTGATTTAAAGTATTTTCTATACTTAAATCTATTTATTTCGTTTTCTTTTTTCATATGAAAAAAGGCTAAAGTTTTACTGATTTAGTGCTTTCAAAATAGAAGTTTGCCAGA
>JAHWFO010112829.1:0-12196 GCA_023313115.1 Rhysida immarginata | reverse complement strand
TGCAGCATCTTCCATTGATGGAGCGGGACAGATCGAGTCAACGCCGGTAAGCCCAACTTCTCAAATGGCAACTAGAAAACTCAATAAAAAGCTCATTTAATATTAAGCAGTATATATTTTTGTTTCCCATGATCATTTTGCATATAAGAAAATAGTTTAGTTAATCAATTTGGTTAGTATGAGTTAATTTTTAAGTACTAAATAACCAAAATACAACAAAAAAAGATATACGCAAAGGGTACCCAAATTATCATAACTTAATGTCTACCTAAGATTACTTAATTAACATAGAATCACATTTGATAGGCCTTTTGAAGATTTGTGCACAACATTGAAAATTTCTTATCACACAGTTCAAAGTTCTTAACACATTCTAATCAGTTCTCACTCAATACACAGTTCACTGTCCATAACCTAATGAAAGTTCATTACCTTAATGTTTCAACTTAATAAAAGTTCAAACACAACACAAAGTTCACTGAAAGTTATGGAATACTGAAATTCAAAATTATGTTAGAGAACACAAAACAATATATCAGTCAAGAAATATTTCAAGTACTGGACAGTTTGTGGCACAAACTTGCTTCTACGTGGTGGAGATAAAGTTCTGAGGCGGGATGCTCACGTCGGCATCATCTCTTTGCTCTGGATCTCCATTAGCATATTGGAATGCGGAATCGCTCCGAAGCGACCTTCACTGGCATTGTCTGCGACGTGGGGGGGGTTGAAGTCCTCAACGTCAGCAGGTGTCTGGTGTCGTCTGGCTCCAGAGGTCCTTCCTGGCTCCATGGCGTTGTCACCTGTAAGCCAACTCCTTTCAAATGTCTCGGCCAAGTTAAATTTTATATTAAGAATAGAAAGAATAGCGAATAAAGGGAGTAAATGTTGTATTCCCATATGTAATGTTGGATTATATGTGAACCCTTATAAATGTTTGTTAGAAAGATTTCAAGAAAGACAAAATAATGTATAAAATATAAATATAAGATAAGCATATTAGATGTAAGAAAACTCATAACATGTGTTTGTATATCATGGACAATATTATATTTCTTCAGAAGAAAAAGCTATCGGAACTCGCTCTCTAAGATTCATCAACACGAGGACGTGGAGTTCCGTTTAAAATCTCTAATTCTGGATCTCCTTCAGGATTTGTGTCATCACTAGTAACCATAGACATTTTTTAAAATGTACGCAATCGCTAGCTTAATTTATAGATCGCATCATTTTTTAAGGTATCTAAAATTCTATTAACTGAGAAGCGGGACATTCAAACATTTCATTAAATTAAAATATCACAGGGAAGCCATGATAGAGAGGGGGGGTCCAAGAACTTTAGTCGAGAACGCTATCTCTACGCATGACCTCATATCAAGATGAAATTTAAATCATTCGGCTCTAAGATGAAATTTTCATTTCACAATTTTATTCGCAAACATCAATAGATCGCTGTTATATCCGTCATCGTTAGTGATCGGAAAACAACGTCTATAAACTTTAAAAAAAGAAAAGTGAGAACTCGCTACCATACTGGAGTAATATCTTTCGATATTATTATGTTTATAAACCTCTTATACAACTTTTATATTACAAGAAGTAAAGAAGAAAATATTTGAATTATTTAGAATTGAACATAGAAAGGGTTATTTATTTAAAAATTATTCTGGAAATATTTATCTATTTTCCTGCTTTATTTATTTATTTAAACTTTATCTCCCCAACAAGGAAGTAAACGTGTTTTTTCTCGAAAGGGATTAAGAAAAGAGGGGGACCGGGTCGGTCCTATTGTTCAGGAATAGGGGTGAGGAAATAGTTATTTCTTCTGCCCTATCTGGTCACTCAATTCTAAGAAACGATTTGAAAACTTCTAACTTATTTGAAACGATCCGATAACGTATTCGAAACTGCTAGTGGATACGTGGATAATATTTTTCCAGTGGTTTGAATATAAACCTTAAACAAAGTTTATGAAAAACATCCTGCGGTTCTAGCTTAGAATAATTAATTCATTTGCGGGAAATTATGTGATGGTGGAAACATAATTACCTTAATTAAAAGAAATGTGAACAAAGAACATAATGGATACCGTGTGCGGATACAAGGACGTTAGAAATACAAGGTAAGACAAGATTTATTTAGATTCAGAAATTTATAATGCAATTTGTGGAATGATTTAGAATTTTATTTCGGACTTTAGAATACTTTTATCGTTAACTCAGCTTTCTTCAGACAATTGTATTCATCAAGTGGGGTACGATCTTGGTCATCGGGATGGTCGGCTCGGCAATGAGAAGCTCGCAACGGCGGCGACCCACGCCTCGACTCCCGGGACACGATGACATCGGCCGTCACTCTGGGTATTCTGTGGGAGGGGTCCCAGTTCAAATTTTCTCCACTGAACGCTTTCATTATCTGCAGCTTTGACAAGAGGTAAGTGATCATTTATTTTTCATAATTGGATGAGAATTTAGAAATTAATGGACAGCGATCCGAAATTTATATAATTTCTTTTGTCTTTTGGGTTGTTCTGTAGAAAGAAAACCTGACTTTGAAATGGATTTGAAGAAACATTGAAACCATTATATTTCTGTGATGGAATTATGGACAAGATTAAAAACAAGAATTATAATAATTAATCATATGTTTATGTTTTTAATAATCTTTAGAATGAATAGGGTTTTAAGAAAATGAGTGTTTTAAAATTTCGACTTGATGCTGTTTTTGAAAGTAACAACGTGACAAGTAATTTCATACTTTATACTTAAATTTTCTCCTTGCGAGCTCCCTGAGAAAGGGAGGGAATTATGGCTTTGGACATAATGTAATTCCTTAGAAAAGTAATTTTCATTTAACTGGATGTTTCCCTTCAATCTGCAGGAATCCTTTCATAAGAATAATCATTAGAATGATTCGAGAGAAAAATTTGACATTAACTGTTTAGAAGATAAATATAGAATTGTTATAACGAATGATTAGAATGAATATACATCAGACTTGACTGATGAACTCCAGGAGGGGGCGGCTCGAGTTCCACTCCAACCTAGGCTCATATTTCGTCAGAACGGGGTAGCTCGCTCTTCTCTCTTTCACTATAACGAGGGTTGAGGAGGGGGCGACTTCCAAAGTCATCTCTCCTACAATGACTTCAGTCCGCACTTAATTCAAAAGGCGCGCATGTCGGGTGGGACTAATTTTTCTTTACATTTAATAACAGGGAGGCCTCTTCATCACACAGCATACAATATTTGATAACTGAACTAGAAAGAAATTCTAATTCATAACCTGGGGCCCATGTAATCACAATTTATGTGGATTACTCTAACGGCGGGTAACCTTAACAACTCACAGTATTTCTACTGCTACATGGTTACGTTTCACGGGGAATTCATTTGAATTCCATCGGAAAACAGGGAATGTCCGCTTTAACATTAATCTTAAGAAATATTTGGCAAGAACTGGCAAGATCTGCTCTAGAATTAGGTCCGGGTGCTTTTCCTTTCATACTAGCACTATAGTCTGGATACGATTATATAGACAGGCATCCAATTGAAACCAGGTCAATAATTATATAAAATTAACCTTCTCTCTAGGGGCGTTTTACGGGGACTTTAAAATCATCAGAAATATATCATTTCACGTGGCTCCCCAAGGATTTACTCATTTGGTAGGATCATCAGTAGTGGTCTACACCGAGCAAACTTGTAAAACACTGGTTTATTAGAATCAAGGAGTACATAAATTGTTCCCCTTTGTACTTGACATAAAGAGAAAAAGTTAAACGACTATGATTGAATAATTAAGAGACATAAATGTTTAAAACAATTGTTCTTCTAGGGTTTCAACAGTAAGTAAAGATCTTTAAATGAATTATTTCAGAAAGGAGGGATCACTTAGGGCTTTTTATGAAACTATTAAACTGAACAAGCATGATCCGAATGATACGGCACTATGGGTCAAAGTATGACTGAAAATTCTTATTTATTATTCTATCATTGTGGATATCCAAAATAACAATAAGGTCCTTTTATAATACATCATTAGAAACCCTTTAATTTTAATAATTTATAAAGACCTTATAGAACTCAGAATAAAATGAACTTAGGAATAAAATCGAGATTAGACCTTTAGGTAATATTTAACTCTATGGGAATAATTGATATTGGAAATTCTCAGGAAAGTGTAAATGAAATTATGTAATATTTATTATATGTTTATTGCCCATAGATTAAGTAAATAGTGACCCTCCAAGTTACATTTTAACTATGTATAGACCCTAGAACTTTCTCAAACATGCTCATCAGAAGCTGATAAGACACGTTGGAAGAATTAAATTGTTTATGAGTAAGAGCTGGTGAGGTGGAAAGAGTGTCAATCAGGGCGGCGACTTCCGAGGCTTCGCCGGCGTTCATCGAACGAATGTTTTCATTCACGGGACGCTCCTTTCTTTCCACGGCTTCGTCTTCTGTACTTGAGTCGAAGACAACATTGACGTCATCATTCTGGGAGTTCCTCTCCAATACTTCAGTTGTTCTCTTATCTTGTACAGACGGTAATACCCATGGTATTTCGGGTGCGCTTCCTTGTGAACGCAACATGTACGGATGGGAGGGGGGTGCATTTACTGTTCTCCCGGCCTCATTACTTCCTCCCGGAGCGGGTGGCTGCCTTTCGGGCTCCACGATCGGTTCGTCTCTGGGCATCGCGGGGGGCGGTAGGAAAATTTCTTCCTCGGGACAAGTCGACGGCACCTGCGGTTCGGGCAGCGCGGCTTCTTTAGCTCGGACTCGTCTTTCCCGGCGACGGGGCTCCGGTGGCAGGTCTCCTACCTTAGGCTTCATCCGATTTGCATGAACAACTTTAGTTTTGTTGGTTTTCACATGTTTGATCAGAAAATTGACCAGAGAGTATTGGTCAATAATCCGATATGGTCCCTCATAAGTAGGGTGGAGCTTTTTCGTTAACCCTGGTTTAATTTGTGGGACTGCTAAATATACGAGGTCGTCAACCTTAAATGAATAAGGCTTATGACGCTTATCGTGATATTCCTTTCTCTTCTTATCCTGTTCTTCTCTGAATTTTTCTGCTAAGTCGAACGCATACCGGATGCGGGCTTCAATTTCGCATTCGTAATTCTTGTCAATGCCATAATATGGTCTTCTTGGCGTGGTGATGATGTCACCAGGGAGGATGGGATCTCTCCCGTAGAATAGCAGAAAGGGGCTTTCGCCTAAAGAAGAATGTGGACTCGTGTTATACGCAAACATACAGAACGACAGCCATTCTGGCCAGTCTCTTTGACTTTTTTCGACATAATGACGTATCATCTGGATGAGATTTTTGTTCATCCGCTCGACAATTCTGTTTCCGGCGGGATGATACGCTGTGGTGAACAGTTTTTTGATACCCAAAATCTTACAAACTTCTCGTAAAAGTTCAGAGGTAAAATTAGATCCTCGGTCGGTCAATAGTTGGATTGGAATAGAATGACGATTAAAAACACTGGTGACTAATGCCTTAGCCACAGTTTTCGCAGTTTGGTCCCTAAGAGGAACGGCTTCCGTATATCTGGAATAATGGTCAGTGACCACTAAAATATACTTATAACCTTCATAAGAAGTGGTAATTGGTCCCAGAATGTCGGCGGCAATACGGTAAAACGGATGTTTTACTGGCGGAAAACTTTGTAAGGGTTGTTCTTTGCGCTTGGGTCGAGCTGCATGGAGCTGACAACTTTCACATTCAGCACAATATTTCTGAATATCAGAACGCATGGTTGGCCAATAATACTGTTTATCAATTTTAACTCGCATTTTCTTGGATCTTATGTGACCACTGGATGGAATGTCGTGGTACAAATACAGCACGTGGTTTCTCAAACTATTCGGAATGACAACCTGTTCCCAAATCTCCTTTCCATCTTGGGATCTTTTTATGTGATACAATACGTCTTCCTCATCCATGAAAAAGTTCTCTTCTCTATCCGGCCAATCACGGGGGAGGGGCTTCACGCCCGTGCCCTTGAAATACTCTCTAATCCCTCTCCACTCTTCCTCTAGGTGTTGTTCTCGAGCTATCTCTTGTTTACATAACAGCGGCTCGTATTCTGCTATTGCAGAAATGGGAACTCTTGAGAGGCCATCGGCATTGGTGTTTTTGATGCCTGGCTTATGCACAATGTCAAAGTTATATTCGGCTAACGCGAACGCCCAGCGGGCAAGTTTCGAAGTAGGGTCTCTTAGATTAAACAGCCAGGAAAGAGGACGATGATCGGTTTGCAACGTGAAATAATTTCCATACAAGTACACTCGAAATTGCTTAATAGCATACACTACTCCCAAACATTCTTTTTCGATCACCGAGTAATTTAATTCACTCTTTTTTAGCAAACGACTGCAATACGCAATAGGATGTTCCTTTCCTTCGAAGCGCTGTGATAAAACTGCACCTAACGCATATGAGCTCGCATCTGTGGCGACTATAAATGGTTTGGAAAAATCAGGACTTTTTAGAATTGGAGCTGTAATTAAGAGTTGCTTAAGGGTGAGGAATGCTTTCTCTACATCATCAGACCAATCAAAAGGTGTGTCTAATTTAGTTAAATCAGTTAATGGCTTTGCAATGGCACTGAATGATTTCACATGCCTGCGGTAATAATTTGCCAATCCTAGAAAAGATTGAATTTCTTTAACGGTTTTCGGCCTTGGAAAATTTTTTACTGCTGTGATTTTCTCTGGATCGGGAGCAATGCCACGTTCAGATATGACATGCCCTAAAAATTTTACTTCATCATTGAGAAATTGACACTTACGGGGTTTAAGCTTGAGATTTGCTTCCTTCAACCTGATAAACAACATCTTTAAACTGTCTAAATGTTCAGCAAATGTTTCATTAAATGTAATGAAATCGTCTAAATAACAAAGAATACGGTCCTGTAAGCCTCTGACTATGAAATTAGCGGCTCTTTGCCATAGCGCTGGTGAATTGTTTAAACCCATAGGCAATCGCTTAAACTGAAATTTCGCGTCCGGGGTACTGAACGATGTTTTGGCGGAATCACTAATTTCAAGTTGAAAATAGCCTTGATTCGCATCTAATACACTGAAATATTTCGCCTTGCCTAGCTGACTCAAAGTTTCATTCACATTGGGTAAAGGGAACGAGAAAACAGTTGTAACCTTGTTCAATTTACGATAATCTACAACGAATCGATAAGACCCATCCTTTTTCTTAACTAGCAATGCTGGTGCATTCCAGGGGCTAGAGCTGGATTCAATGACCTGATGTTTTAACAAGTTATCTATCATTTCCTTCATGATACCTCTCTGCGAATAAGGAATTCTGTAAGGGGGTTGAGCTACAGGGGGGGATGACCCAGTATCAATTTTGTGGTGTTCAATTTTACAACATCCCAGGTCCCATTCATGATGTGAGAATGCTCCTTCAAATTCATATAACAAGTTCTCTAATGGTATTCTTTTGTCAGGGGTTAAATGATCCAAATGGAATAAATTTAGAAATTTTTCTTTATCTATCTTAACTTCCTTTCCCTCTTCAATAGTTGTACTCAATTCCACCCTTTCCTCTTCTGCCTCATTTAAATTTCCAATAATTTTATTTGCCTCTAAATTTAACGTTTCCCCGGAATAATTCAATAAACGAATAGGAATGGTATCATTTTGCGAAACCTTAACCAATACCTTAGCTGCTAACAACCCTGGATCAGAAAAATCTTTAGGTTCAAGTACTCCAATACAATTTTTGAACGCTGTACTCGCCAATTGACCTTCGCAAATAATTTCAGAATGCGGAGGAATGGATATTTTATGCTTACATTTAACAGAAACAGTCTCCATAATTTCTCTGATATTAGAGACTTCAGTTGAGTCACTTTGATTTCTCGACTTTGGCCTTTTTCCCATAAAGAAGATGTTATTCTTTTTGGCATGTAAACTATTGCTTTGAAAATCAATAACAAAACCATATCTCCTTAAAGAATCTCTCCCCAATATAGCTTGATAAGGTATATCTTCCCTTCTTTTCCAAATGTAACATTTTAACATGTATCTTTTTGTACCAAATTTAAATTTAATTAGATATATGCCTTCAGTAGGGAAATTGTGTCCCGTAACCCCAACCAAATTTATAGCGGGTTCTGTAACCTCAGTAACTTTATACCCTAATTTAATTATTTTTGTAACATGTCTTCGCCTAATAGCGTTACTTTGGCTCCACTATCCACTAAGAATTTAACATTAATTTCCCCTAATTTGCCTTTAACCATCAATTCTTCGGGTTCTGCTGAAATGTGTGCCAATGGGAGGGCGTCCTCATCGCTTACTGCTCTCTTTCCTCTCCGGCCTGGAGAGGGGCTGCTCGCACGTTTTTTGGCTGAGCAACTCGTTCTTTTCCTTCGCGCTCATTAGCTGGTTGTTCTCGAGTGTTATTTCTATTGTTTCTACGCATTCTTTCACGACAATATCTAATCGTATGACCCCGTTTATGGCAGTAGTAACACTCATAATTGTTTACAGGAGGTCTACGGCAATCTTTAGCTAAATGTCCGCGCAAATTACAGCG
The DNA here is from genome assembly GCA_023313115.1 of Rhysida immarginata. Lineage (NCBI taxonomy): Eukaryota > Metazoa > Arthropoda > Chilopoda > Scolopendromorpha > Scolopendridae > Rhysida > Rhysida immarginata. The sequence continues at coordinate 3,619 of JAHWFO010112829.1, read as the reverse complement.
GTAACAGCTACGCTCTTCTCGCGCTCGATTCTCCCCTGTCCCTCGGTTGGTGTCTGGAGCCTTTCTCGGACTGGGTGGCTGCTTCTGTCCGGTGGGACGGCCACGTTCATTCGGTCTACCTGCATTCGTCGGACGCGCTCTAGGCTGATTTTCGTTATCTTTCTCACGCAATCTTTCCTCGATACGCCTACCAATTCTTTCTTCTGTTTCGGCACTAACAGTAACGACTATTTCTCCTTTTGTTTCCTTTCCTACGGCATTTAATGCATAGTCCTCTGATCCCCATCTTTTAATAATTTCTTCCTCCTCTTCAGCCTGTTCTATCGCTTGTTTCAACGTTACTGGTTTCTTAAACATAACAACTCTTCTCAGTGGTGGTAATAACCCCTCAACGAAACGTTCTTTAATTCTCTCTGTTAAAATCTCTTGAGCATAGACACGTTTTATTTCTGCCTGTTCCCCTTCACCTTCTACTTCTCGCTTGGTTTTATTTCCCAGACTCTGCAAACGCATCGCATAGTGACGTACTGATTCTTTCCCACCTTGTCTACATTCTATAAACAATCTTTCACTTTTTCCTTTCGGTTCTTTTCCAAATCTTTCCTTCAATGCCTCTCGTAATGCCTCATAAGTGTTTACCGTTCTCATCTCCCCATCTTCCCTACAATAGAAATGTGCGTCCCCAGTTAGCTTAATTTTTGCAATATTGAATTTTGCAGCTGGTGTCCAATTCATGACCGTGCTCACCTCATCAATTTTGAGGAAAAAGGTTTCAGGATCCGTAGATCCATCGTATTGTTGGATCTCACTAGCTAACGCAAATGACTGCGGCGGGGGGGCTTGCATTGGAAGTGGCGGAGGAGCGGGCACTCCTGGTATTAACTGACCCTGGGGCTGACCCTGTGTTTGTGGCATATTTAAAATTTAGAATTTACGTGAAATATTCTCTTATCTGCCTGAGCAATCTAGATTTAAGTACTTTGTTTCCCGTCCTTGGGCTTAATTGATAATTTTACTTAATTCTACTTAAATTTATCTTATGAATGCTTAATTTATGCAAAACATGTAAATTATGTAAATTATGCTTATGCAAATGACTCGTTTGAATATTCTAATGAGTTTATGTTCCAAACAAATTTTTCCAATCTTAAAATATCAAATGGTGCAAATATTTTAATGTTACTTTATTCTCTCGCACTGTTTTTATAAAGAAATGACGCTACAATATCCTGTCGACTGCGCCATTTTTAATGTGAGGTTCCTGGGGATAATTATTGAAATAAGTGGTCGAATGAATAATTAATTATTTATAAAGGACTGCGCCAGTGGATTATACTTTCCACAAAGTGTTTATGATAAATTTAAAGTTTATCCCATTCACACAAACTAGTTTCTTCCCGCTTAAACAGGCCCGGCCAAGTGAGGAGAAAATCAAAGTACTCGAGGCAGTGTTTAACATATAAAATAGAATATTTATTAGGAACATTCAACAATTGTATAAAACAGAATTTGAGATAATAAGAAATGAAATTTAATCAATGATCTGTAAACCAATGTGTCTCTAGAATGATTCAATTTGTAAAAAGGAAAAACTTTGTATTTAATTGTAATGAACCAATAATTTGTATCTCAGAAATAAATGTTAGAATATCAGAATTGACTTATGATAATGGTAATAAATGTAATTATAATTCTTTAAGACAAGAATAGAATTTGGAAATTCTAACAATCAATTTTCTAAGACTAAAAATATTCTCAATCGACTTGTAGGTCTTAACTGTTTAATAATGCTAATTAAAATATAGAACTATAGAAACACTGTTCTGTGGAATTTTGTATCAAATGATTTAACAGTAAAGAAATAGGTTCTTCTGACAGAGCTTAACTTAGATATTCAATTTTCTGGCAATAATATAACTAATGGCAAGACTTTATGTAAGATAACAAAATGATCGGACTGATGCAATCAAACTTAAAGGGGTGATAGAATTAAACTGAGTTGTAACTTGACTCTAAAATGTAATTGTCTTTCCCACTAGAAATTTAGGAATAAGAATGTTCCGTTCCCATTTTACATGAATAGAAATTGAAATAAAGAAAACATGAATAATATAAATAGAATGGCCATTGAGACATTAAATTGGAAATGGGCTTTACCGTGTCTTCTCGAATCTGTCCGCTCTTGGATGGCACTCGCTCTCTGGCTCCGTCGAAACGTCTGGAGGGGGGGTGGACTCCTCTTCAGAAATGGCTGGTAGGTTTCTCTGCTAGGCTCCTTCTTTCATGATGCAATTTTTATACCGTTCTGGGCTAGCTTTTCTTTCTCAAACTAACATTAACTTTCTTAGATATTGAATTGATTGAGCTGGTGCGCAGCTAGGTGGAATATACTTAAAGAATCCTCGGCATCGAGCTAACTCAAGAATTACGTGGTGTGAAACGTAATGGAAAAACTAAACTTAAACAGGAGTTAAAAATACTAATTTAAAATTTCCCATCTGAATTCATTTGAATTTCAGATAGAGGCCGAATTGGAAAATAATAAATATACGAGTAGGTGAACCGCACACCCGGTTCTCTTAAAATCAAAACTTCTACTACTGAAGATTCTTTCTCTGGAACTACTGACAAAACAGATCCAGTTTCCTTAACCAATCAAACGTTCGAATACACGCTAGACAATCACCAAAAGGTGATTCTTCAACCAATCAAGAACTTGGTAACATTTCTCAACTTATTTGAAATTTATCACTCACGTGACAATTAGTCACATCTGGCCATCTTCATCGTTCAAGGTTCACTCTTTGTTCTTAACAACATGTTACACTCCCACATCCCGTCTCGAATTCGATCCTAACCACTTTTCCAACTCTGCCAATACTCTTGGGTCCTTGAACAAAAGTCAAAACAATCCTATTCTATAAGGTGTAAACTGAATCCTTGACAATCCCCTTGCTGTTGACAGCAATTCTGGCACCGTTTAAGGGCTTCTTAAAATCGAGCAGAGAAAAAACATTTAAAATATTATTTATTATTTAATTCTTTACTATCTCTGAATCCGTTCTGAATCTTTCAAAAATGCTAAACTTACGATGCCATAAACAATCCTAACGTGAATAAATTATTAAATTTGCATAATTAACGTTAATAAATTCTAAATTCTAAAACTGGCTAATTACTCATTCTCGAAATCCTACACAAAGAATTTCATTTGTATTGCTAAATAAAAAGTAAATTTGAAGCCTCTTCATATAGCATTACCAGTGGAGTTTCGAAAATAGCTTCAGTTACACAAAAAATTTAAATTCATTTATTCTTTATTGATTTTTAAATATAATAAGTCGTGAAAAGACACTGTGTATATTTTCTCCACTTATTTTTTCTGTCAGCCGCTTGGTTTCATGGTGATATCGAATATTACAGTATGTGATAACATTAAGTCTAATAAGTCGAAACACATGATCGTCAGAAGGACTCATTTCAAATGAATGGTGAGTTAAATTAGCGAAAATATTAATTTTGTTTTCGATTATAAAATGTAATGTTTTTTTTAGAATTTTGATAGGCTTACTACATCTTTCGATGGTGTGATAAGGCCTCTTTATTTTTTTTTCACAAT
>JAHWFO010112820.1:0-28846 GCA_023313115.1 Rhysida immarginata | reverse complement strand
TCAAGAATTTGCCTTCCAATGTTATTTCATCATCACCAAGATCACCAATGACTGCTGGCTTAACGACCAATTCCCTAGTGCGAAACGAAAAAATATAAAATGAAAAAATACAACCTGATTTTGAAAAATACAACCTCTTCAAAAATACAAAAATACAACCTCTTCAAAATCATGTTGTATTTTTTCATTTTATATTTTTTCGTTTTCTATTTTTTCATTTCCTGTTTCGTTGTGGTAAAAGAGTTTTATTTTATTACTAAATTGTTCTCAAAGATTCCAGGATATGAAGAAGGTCCGTTTGAGGGTTTCCAGTTAGCTATGACACTAATCACAAACCTTCTTCGCTACTGGCTTTGAGGGACACATGAAACGCTGGGAGAAATGTCTAAATGTTCATGGAGATTGGGTTAAAATATAAACCATATTTCATCAGATAACTATTTCAACTTCCATTTCTATGACGAATAATGAATGAGAACTGGAGCTAACTCTCCAAACATCTGTGTTGCACAAGTTTTCCTTCCATTTTTTCCAATAATTTCATTTCTATGCCAATTTGCGACTTATATATTGACTTGTCCTCGTAGTTTGGAATGTTACTATGCTACATAATGTTTACTAAAATGGGAGGGGGGACTTCCTTAGAGCAAGCCATTTTAAACGATATAAAGGCCGAATTACATTTATATTTAAATCCAGAACTAGATTAAATTATCTTAGACATACATGTATTTAATTTAATTGATAATTCAAAAACGCTTGTTTCTTTTTTTTCAATATAAAATATTAAATGAATGACTATATTAATTATTTAATGATTATTTAAACTTATCTACAGAAATTTGGGAAATATGGATGCCATTTAGACAGACATAAAATTTCCAACAGAAATGTAAATGGAATAACATTCTGATTGGTTAATCAAGCTTTCAAACCTATGGCACTTGTGTTCACAGATGACGTTCATTTACGTAATCCGTGCTTCTGTTTGCAAAAGAATTTTTTTATGAAACTTTGTGGAAATTATCAGGCTTTTCAGGATTAAATATATAAATTCAGGACGTTTAAGGATGGTAAAAAAATGAAGGATTTTCAGGAATTTCAGGACAACTCCGACCCCTGTAAATTGCATCCAACATCTTTTCCACTAAAACTGTGAGCAGTGGAAAAAAATCCCTGTGTAACCTTTTATTTTTTAATTTTTGTTTTTAATACACTACTGTTTATAAAAATCGCAACACCCTGGTGGAATAGCCCAATCTGCATTAAATTTGGAGCATTTGCATATCATGGGTCAGAAAAGAAACCATTAGATTTTCAGGTCAATACAATGCGTTTTATTGTCACATTAGTATCGGGTTAAACCACGGTGGGATGCAATTACAGCCTCTAAACGTCGTGGCATTGAGTCCTGAATAAGGGCCTGGGGAATGTCCTACACGGGTATACAGTTCATCCACAGTTGCTGCTGCAGGAGTCTGACGAGCCAATCGATGAGCAACCCTGTCCCACACATGTTCGATTGGGGACATGTCTGGTGAACGAGCAGGCCAGGGGAACAAGGGCGTCTGATGTGCTTGGAAAAAGGCGAGATGGTTTTGAGTCAAAAGAATCCGCAACAATGGTACTCGTGCCATCAATCCTCTGGACATCAAACGGCGTTGTACAGTGCTAGCAGACATTGTCCTGCCTACGGTAGCACCCCACTGTTGTGCTAACACTGTGGAAGTGGCTGTACTATCTGCTACACACATGCGACAGAGGTATCTGTCATCTCGCGGTGTCGTCGTGCTGGGTCTTCCTGAGCCTGGTCTTCGGTGTGCCCTGTTCTCTTCGCTCCACTGCCTCCATGCGCGCATAATTGTCGTTGCATTACGTCCTACACGAGCAGCAATGTCACGATACGACCATCCCGCTTCACGCAGACCAAGTCTGCGTCCTCTTTCAAAGTCTGTCAGCTGTTGATATGGTACCCTTCGTCGTCGTCGAGGCATGGTGTTCTTTCAAGCAATTACTCTGAAAATCTAATCATTTATACTCTGACCCATTGTATGCAAATAGTGCAAATTGCATATGGATTAGACCATTCCATCAGGGTGTTGCGATTTTTATAAACAGTAGTATATTTCTTTTTTTTCTTTAATTTTTGTTACTACTGCTTCAATTTAAATAAATGTAAATTTTGAAAAAAAATCAATAAAAATGCATATTTATTCGAATAATAGTCAATTTTTTCTCATAAGTAATCGAATAGTCGAATACTAATCGTGAATACTATAATTTTGGATATCGGTCAACACTAATACATGGAATTGTATAGTGAAAAAAGTGGTCCCCTCTGTTATTTCGGTCCTTTTGAATCGAAAATAGTTCCACCAATTTTTTTTCTTTCGTTGTCAAATGGCGAAAACGGAAGTCGAAAATTCGGAAGCGCTCGACTGCTAGAGCACCAACAGACAGAGCGGAGACGGGCGCACATTATGCAAACATAAGTACCTATCGGTCTTTACAAACAAATATTTTTGCATACACATCTACATATACTTTCATGTGGATTTGTTTAGTAGTCTTTCTTGTTACGTCTCGTTCCGGTAGGTGATCGATATTTTTGTGGTTCATCAAAACGCTTCACCCACTTGCGTACAAATGCCGTGGATTTTTTCATGTAGCATGCAACGACTGCTTACGACATTTTCGGACATTTCGCATACTTCGCGCTCACTGCTTTTCACAATTGCTCACGCACGCGCTTTACAGAAAAATGATAACCATGTTTGCAACAAAATTTTATACTCTGCCAAGAAAGTTATAGAGCACACTCTTTTCTTACACAGTACATAAATTAACAAGCCTCTAGTTTATCCTCCTTTTGGATATAAGCATGACTTTCTACTTTAGTAGTGCAACCCGCAACAATTATATGACTCTTCCCTTGTTATATGCTGAAAAGCATATATTGGTTTCGCTCTGTTTGTGTGTCTGTCTGTCTGTCCGTCCGTCCGTCCGTCTATATTTCTCGAGAATGCTTTAACTTTTTCAAGTTCTTTTTTCGCTGTTCGATAGAGACCCTTCCTGAGCTCACCTGATTAGTTTGTGATTGAAATCGGTCTAACAGACACGTGACTATTGAGGCCCAAACCCCCCCAATTAATTTTTTTTTGGCAATATAAGGCATGTAATATGTCATTCGAACGGGAATGACGAGCACAAGACGAATATGGCATTCTTTTCGAATTTCGAAATGCTACATCCGAGAAAATGACCCCAAAAAGTACTAAAATGAGCCCTTATTACGAGCTTTAGCTAAAGCTATATATAAGAATCCAAGCATAATCAATATCTTTGTATCTGGCCGGCCATCGTTTGCACGATAACGTGAAAATGGAAGAAATCAACTGCGATATATCAACTTTTGATGAGCTCTCGTGGGCCCCTTCAGGCACGTGCACTAATGTTAAGAATAAGAAATTAGGGCATGTAATATATCAATTGATTCGTACCGACGAGTCATAAGTGAACACAGTGTTACTTTTTGTTTATCACTTAAGCATTGTTGATGGCAGCTTGGAGCACGTGCCCATAGTGAAGCTTTGTCGAAGCACGTGCTAATTTCGTTTTAAAATTCAGTGCTGTTAGGCTTATTGTAAAATGTGACTAATTAATGTTAGGTCTATTGTTAAAAATGGCTAATTAATGTTAAGCCTATAGCTAAAATGACTATATAATGTTAGGCCTATTGTTAAAAATGGCTAAATAATATTAGGCCTATTGTTAAAAATGGCTAATTAAAGTTAGGCCTGAGGTTAAAAATGGTTAATTAATGTTGGGCCTATTGTTAAAAAATGGCTAATTAAAGTTAGGCCTATATTTATAAATGATAGAATCAAAGGTATTTCTATTGTTTATTTAAACCAAGTGAAAGTGAAATATTGAAATTTAAAATCACATCTGCGTCACAGGTAAAGCTCCTTGGAATGCTTACAAGATTTTTCCCGACAATGCTTTGCAACAATGATTAAGAAGGAATGAATGGTTACTTTGATTAAGAAAGGATGAATAGCTCTAGCGGTGGAAAGCAATGACGTATATTAAGGATAGACTCCGAATCCTATTGTTAACAGCGGCAAAAAGTGAAGCAAATTGAGCCATGATAGTTCTGGGCAGGAGTGAGCCGTAGAGTAATTAGCTGTCTGGCTGATTTGTTTTTGAAGATTTTGGGCCTGAGGAATAATTAATTCAAAACCAATCCTGAAAGTTAAACTGCGTACAACTGTACGCACAGACAAGAAAAGGGATCAGGAATCATTTTCCACAAAAATAAATCAAAAATACGTATCTAAAATGAAAATACGTAACTGAAAGACAATCGAAACGAAATTGAAATTGAAACCATGATCGAAAAATTGTTTATAAAATATAATAAAATACTTCAAATACAAAGTAAACGAAAAGATAAACTTATCACTCCGTGATCGGCGTGTGAAAGAATTATTAATCAGCTACTCTCGTGTTTAGCCATGTGTTTTGCATAATCTTCACTCACTTTCGGCCATGACAGTTTTGGGCATGGAGCTTCCCAATTTGCTTCAAGTTACAACAATAGGATTCGGAGTCTATCTTTAATATACGTCATTGGTGGAAAGAACATAGGCGAATAAGTTTGAAACATTTAGACGTGCGAGCATTTCATTTCTCATTTCACGCGTGTTCGGAAAGATTCGTGTGAACGCGGCAATCGAATACGTAAATTGGCATGCAGTTTTCGCCATTGCTGTATATAAAATATGACTGTAATATTAAACAACAAATATTTATATTCTTCTTTTCAGCATATTTGAAAATCGTTTTACGAGTTATATTCTTGTTAATCTTTCAAGTCAACACATCACATATTTACTTTCCACAAAATCAACTGAAATCTTAGTTCCATTCTTTTGTAAATGGAATCCTTTATAAACCAAAAATCATTGATCAACGATTATCTTCCGACAACCCACAACGGCGAATCTATCTCTCTACTACAACATTCTCTTCGTACCCAGAACAACCGTTCCAACTCATTTCAAATCATCTGTTTCACAGAACACATCCCTCGCAGTCTAACTCTTTCCACTGGAACTGCTTTTTTATTGCTAACAACTCCCAATTTCGACTAACTCTTTTGTTGGCTTACCACTCGCTAGCGTGAAGCGAAAGTTGGCTTACCTACTCAAAATTTTTTTTCTGAAATCGACTTTAAAATTCCAAATTCGAAAAGATATGTTTAAATTTTGAAAAAAAAAAAATATTCCGTCCGTACATATATGAACAATTTTGTGCAGCTAACTCCTCTGAAACGACAAATAGAAGAACCGAATAAAAATTACAAATATATTGAGGGTATTTTTTGTGTTAATTGTGGTTAACACTTTGTAGAGATATTAATGTTTTTCTAAAAATTAAAAAATAGTTGTAGCGTTCAAACCAGCGAACCAAACTCAATAAAGTCGACATGTACGGACTCCTCTCATTAAAGCGATTTTTTTTGTAAATGATTTGCTTGGCTCTGATTTTTTTTTGTAAATGATTTATCCAAACATATCTTTTTTTTTTAATAAAAAAAATTAAGTTGTAGTTAGAGGGATCCTTAAACTATGCATTGACGTATTTTTCATGGAAATGGGCTAAGCAATTTTACAGAAATTAATTTATTTTTCTAAAAATGAAGTAATGGCAGAAATATTCATTTCATCGACCGAAACACAATAAACACGACATGAACGGCCTCTTCTCATTGAAAAAAAAAAAAGTTTAGCCCCTACCCCCCCAACAGAAAAAAAAAAATAAAATTTCTTTTTTGAATTCCTTTCATGACCTCGTAATAGGCCTGTGCGAATATACCACTCCGCCATTACAATTTGCCGGCCAGGTGGCCGAGAGGGCTAGGGCGTAGGCTTTCTAGTTCTCGAGTCCGCCTGGCCGCGGGTTCGAATCCCGCCGTGGGCATGGATGTTTGTGTTTGTCCCGGGCTGCGTACTGTTATAACTTGTGTAAAAGGCGCAAAATGACCTTTGTAGTCGACGCCAAAATTTCTAGAACCCCCCCCCCCCCCATTACAATTTATTTATTTTTTGTTTTTGTTTTTTTAAATCCCTCTACATGATCAACACGCCTCCTCTACCCACACAAAACTGTTCTCATTTGATCTTCAAAGAAGTCGTTCATGACTAACAAGGAGATGTACTGAAGCCATTGCGTTCATCTTATTTCACCATGCTGATACCCAAAGAACTCTTTGATATCTTAACTTTAAAAGTTATATAAATCACACAATTTACCAAGTTACGACACTCTAGTTGATATTTTAAAAAGTTCAAATAAATTCATCTTCTTATAAAACTTAATACTCTCCATATTCTCCATAAGATTAATAAACAATTTAGAAGGTAACACCTATGACCCCAATAGCTTTATAAGCTTCTCTTAATTTAATGTACTGTATGGAGAACGTACGATTAGTTCAACTCTAAATATTATAACAAATGTATAAATTATTTCGTCAATATTTAGTAATTTTTTGTATTAATTTCATTATATGAAAAGCTCCCTTTATAACATGCTTACAAATAAATAAATAAATAAATAATCCTGCAATATATAGTCAGCATTACATTAATTTCTATCTAATAGAATCTTTACTTACGCAAAGGACCTGAAAAAGTCGACGAACGTATTTTGGGAAATGGGGGAAGTTCTGTAAAATTCAGAAATGAAGTACAAGAAGATTAATTTTCTTGAAATTTAGAAAACCTTTTCCTTGATAATGTGATCTCTACGTACGTGGTCGTATATGTTTATCAAAATGAGACGAGGTTGTTTCGTTTTGTAGATGAATGCAACGCTTGCAGACACAACTAAAAGAAATGCAATATACCTGGCTCTGACTCTTCCACGCATATACCTGGCTCTGAATCTTAGTTAGTCTTCGACGATGAGATAAGAATCACGTCATGAGAAGATAAGCATTGGAACCAAATGTATCGTTTACGTAAGAGCAAACGAAAAAAAAATTGCTGCGAAAGATAAGTAAAAAAAAATCTTTCGCAGCGGCAGTTCAATTATTCGATTGCGCATAAGGAACCAAATGCCAAATCGCAGTTTTTGGTTTCCTGTTGTTAATGTGCAACTTTAAAAATATTTTCAGCACATGCTTTATTTCAAGTGCAATTTACGAAAGGTTTAACGTGTTAATTCTTGTATAAGTAGATACTCTATAAAATTACGACAACCCTTGTTTCTAAAAAATATCGAGTTCAGAAAAATGATGCAAACTCTCATTTGGTTATTTGCATTGGCTTTGCATAAAACATGGGAACAGAGTTAAACGACGACACAATTCAGTCTACGAAGTACCCTTTGAAAACCGCTTTTCTGCCTTCGAGGCTGTTGTTTAAAAGACTGCAGGCACTTTGAATGATGGACAGCCATCTGAATTCAACTGAAGAGGCAGGAGTCTTTATTGAAAGAATGATCGTGCGCAAACTATTTCCATTTTGTACGTGCAACTTTGCGCTATCATTGGCTAAGAGAAATTCTATGCCCCATTTCGATTCATCAGGGAAATTAGTACTTGAGAAAGAAATCAAATGGAGTCACAGGAATCAAGAGTTAATGCAGAGCAGATTAGCATTTTTTCAATTCACAATCCTTTACAGATAATTCACAGAGAAATTGCTAGAGAAGGTTGAGAATTGCGCTCTGAAAACCAGGAGTCTCATAAAGAATAATTTTTATAAATTCATTCCGAATAAATATGGAATTTAATTAGATACACATGTATGAAGTTATATAATTATCGTATATTTCGTAAATAATAAAAAAACTTTTAATAATCCGATAATATATGCGAAGATACGTAAACGTGCGAATAGATTCTGTGAAACCGTTCTCTTTTTATCTCCTCCTCCTTCGTGTACGTTAATGTTTGAACAAAAGCCGAGAAAGATTTCCATTTGTTTGCTCGTTGGCTATTATCATACACCGATAACGCATTTCGGTGCACGGGCGCTCTTTCCAGGTTCAGAAATCTTGGACTTTGAAGTTAGATGAAACAAACACAGCAATGTCAATGGAGTGATCATATTTAAAACTAAAGTTATTTCTGCATTTGTTCGTATGTTGTCTTATTTTTATTTAAATTTCCCACCTTTTCCATTCCAGTACTATCATCTAGTTCTTACCGCCTTAAATGGGCCAGTCAACCTACGGAAAATCCAATATGGACGAGGCATTGGAATAATATTTGTGGACGGATAGCACAAGTGACTTGAGCTTTAAGAAAGAACTTCAAAATAATTTCAAAGAATGGCCCTGTTACATATTAATCGCATCTAATAAATTATTATTCGTTACTGTATTTTTATGTAATTACGAAGTTGGATCTGATCACACAGAATAAGAACGCATATCTTTCTAATTATCAACGCGTTTTACCCACCTACAATTACAAATTTTTATTTCATTTTTATTAATAATTATCAAAGACTAACCATTCCACTTAAAAAAATGCAGATAAAGGGTAGGCGGACGTGATGAGATCCATTATCTTTGTGTCATACCTTAGCATTTATTGAAGACGCAGATCAGTGCATTTAAATAGATCAAATTAAAATTAAAGAAAAGAGCTAAAAAGTTAAAAAAAAAAACAAAAATACTCTGCCCTATGAACTTAGTTTGGTGTGAATTTTAAACAAAAAACAAATAAAGAGGGCTTATTAAATTTTCTTCCATTTCCTCCACAATTTTTTTTTTTGTAAAATAACCCTCAAAACCATACGCTGCTCTTGATTCATATCTTCCTAACTCATGTAAGAATTGACAGACTGTGCGTGTTAATAAAGAGATGAACTCGTCATAGTAAAGAATGGACTGCTTGTTGCATGAGTGGCCTTTAAGGTGAAGGAGAATAAAATGTAATAAATAAATAAAAAACTCAAAGAGAATGTAATAATATAACTGAAGAAAGAAGAGTCCAATTCGCGGAAGATTTCCTTCCCTTTTCTATTTGTAATTTAATAAAACTAAAAATCTATTTTAGAAATTAATAAATGTAAACTGCAGATAATGCTCCAAGCACAAGGTAATGATATTATCAGAAAAAATGGAAGGAAAAATTCCACTACCTAGATTCGAACCAGGAACCACAAGTATCACGCTCATTGTCTCTACCAATTGGGTTATCGTGGACACGATACAGCACGGCTGTCTCCAGGCGTTCATAAAGATTACAAGGTAGTTAAGATGAAAGCCAACGGTCGGAAATTCTCCCTCACCAAACCATCGGAAAAGTTAATGAACACGCGTAAGAAATTAATAAGTGTAAACTGGAAATAATGCTCCAAGCATAAAGTAATGATACAGGGTGATTCAGTCAATTTCTGACCATTTCAGTACTATGATTTATTGACCCATTAATGTTTACAAACTTAACATTTCAGTATGATATTTTACGCAGTTCGGAGTTTTTATTCCCGTGGAAAAGTCTTGATGATATGCTCAATGTGGCCACCACGAACGTTTTGAACTGCTCGCAGCCGACTGGTGAAGTTGTTCATAACTCTATCTAGGATTTCTGCATCCACAAGGGTGCAGCAGTCGACGATGCTTTGTCGCAGCTGGTCTAGGGTTCTTGGTGCTGTAGTGAACACAGTGTCTTTAAGGAACCCCCAGAGATAAAAATCACATGGGTTTAGGTCAGGACTCATAGGGGGCCAAAGAAAGCCACTCCCGAATCGATCTGGAAACCTGTTTGAAATGACACGATTTCCGAATTTCTGATTGAGAAAGTCTAGCACTTCATTAGTGGTGTGAGGCCTAGCCCCATCCTGTTGAAACCATTGATGTCGAAGCGGTATACGCCTCCTTCGCAGCTCGGGGATGAAGAAGGTTTCCAACATGTTAAGGTAAGCCTGTGACGTTACAGTGCCCTCAAAAAAGAACGGACCAATGATGCCTCTTTTGGAAATTGCGCACCAAGCCATAACCTTTCGTGGATGAAGAGGTGACTTATGGATCTCACGAGGATGCTGGGAACCCCAAACACGAACGTTGTGTTTATTAACGTCACCTGACAGATGGAAGAAGGCCTCATCTGACACCCACAGGTTGTCCACAATGTCCTGATTGGCTTCCATTTCTGCAAATTGTTGCCGCTTCTGTCTTCCAGTGTCTGTTAACTCCTGATAAACATGGATCTTATACGGGAACAGGTGGAAATTCTTTCTCGTGGTATACGACAGCCTTTCTTCAATGGATAGGCGGCGAACAGATTTTTTGGTAGGGGAATCGACCAACCTTGTGTTAACATTTTCGACAACTTCGGCCGGGCTCCCGCTTTTTTTCTTGCCTTTAACACATTCAGTGGCACGAAATTGCTTGATAAAATCCATGATTGCTTGCCTGCCTTGTGCGTCTCGACACTTATACTCCTTCCGGAGCTTTCTTTGCACAGTTCCAGGTGATTTTGTCTCGAAATACCATTCGACAACCTTGCATTTCTGCTCTGTTGATAAAGCGGGCGCCATTTTTCAACAATACGATTTTCATGCAGCCCCGTTGCAACAATACAAACTCCAACTATTTAGAAATTCGATATGGCGCTCGTATTCTTTCAATTGTTTATCCCTAATGCACGTCATTCGAGTGAAATGGTCAGAAATTGACTGAATCACCCTTTGTTATCAGAGAAAGAATGATTTTACCGCCAAAGCAGATAAGAGGAGCACAATTCTAGGAGTCATCGTACACAGAGCACTTACATTTCAGAGCACTTTAGAGAGAATATATAAATATGAAAACTGAATTGTAAATTACTATTTAAGTAAACTAACGTAAAAAGAGAATTTAAACTAGAAGAACTGAAAGATAAAATGGAGAGAATGTTTTATATATTTGAAAAAATAAAAGTTATTTAATTTGTAGCTATTCCTACATAATGTTAAAACGAAGTGAGCCTCAATTGATGAAACGTTCTGTGGAAGCGTCTGTTTTTTCTTCATATACTAATATTAAAGCGTTTCGGCCTTAAAATCTCCTGTTAAAGCAACCGATTAGCAAATTGTCTAACAGTAATTATTTATGGATGTTGGGCTTACCAGCAATATGCTCTCGATAACAATAGGCAATGGATAACAATGGGAGTAGGTCTAACAACTGGTAAGGAGTTGGTTGACATATTACAAACTATAATTTGGCATTGAAAATTTACATATGGTATCATTAGAAGACGTAGTACTAAGCTAATGTCCACTATCATTAATTACTCATTATATTCATTCATGGCACGTCATAACGAGTGGTTTGACATATTATCGGCCATATGGTACCATTAGCACACGAGCTTCTAAAGCAATTCCCACTAACATTTTTTATGCGTTATATTCATTCATGAGTCATTGATATATTACGTGCCATATTTTAGAATGGAATGTTCCAACGGTACCATATGGCAACATAGAACACGTACTACTAAGCAATTCCGACTATCATTAATTGCTCGTTATATTCACTCGTGGCACGTCGTTACGAGTGTTGATGTATTACATGCCCTATATTAATGATAAGCCTACCATTGGAACACGTACTAATAAACAATTCCGACTGTCATTAATTTGTCGTTACATTCATTCATGGCACATTGTTACGATTGTTTGATATATTACATGCCATATCTGGTTATTGTAAAGTTTTAAGAGGGTATCACAATGGTACCATTAGAGCACGTGCTATTGTACCTATTCCGGCTTTCTCACCTTCGCACGTGTTCGATCTTGCTCCTATATTTATGGATTGGTAAAAACAGAGCGTAAAAAAAGTTAATTCGTTTTCAAGTTATCGTAATAACTGATAAGCTGCCTACGAAAAAAAATATTCTAAACAACGCGCAGACCCGAAACGAAGTTCACACCACGCGTTTTCCTCAATGCGAAGATAATTCGTCTCTTCCAACAATTCACTACGACCACTCTCCCCATTGCAACCGAATATTAATGCGGAAGTGGGGTGGTGCTCCATCGTGCCTTCTACAGTGGCAACAATGCATTTCCGGGCACATGTTGATTTGACCTTGCATTGTTGAAATTGTATTCCATTGCCAGACTTGAAGGGAGGTTCGAGTCGGTTGGGTATTACCAGGGAGGACATGCGCCTGATGGCAGAAGATCGCAGTCGATGGAGATCCTCCATAGGTCTGCTGCCCCCGCGACCCTAACGGATAAACGGATTTGAAAAGTAACTAAGTAAGTAAGTAAGTAAGTATGTGCCAGACTTGGAAAATCAAAACTAACAACTATTCCAAATACCATTTTTCCCACAAAAACGTTGTAAACAAGTTAAAACGGTGTAAAGATTCCGAGCAGCCCCTGTGAATGCTACACTGCACGGCACCCACAGAGCTGCATGCAAAGCAGGAAATTAGCAACGAAGCCACTAATTGGTGAATCATGACACGCAGCTGCGGACAATTTATTTGTTCAAATGCAGAAACGGTTATTACAATGTTACATTGAACAATTACCGCAACTGTTCGAAGTGACGACCATGGACTATAATGCAGGACGTGCATCTCCGTTGCATGTTCTGTCGCATTCTCTCAAACGCTTTTGGTCTTTGCTGAACCTCTCTGCAGGCGTCAAAGATTCTTGCTCTCAGCTGGTCAACACTGGCTACTGGAGTAACATAAACCGGGGTTTCAAATGACCCCATAAGAAAAAGTCCAGCTGCGTTAAATGCGGTGATCTCGGTGGCCAGTTAATGGGGGCCAGCTCTACCTAGCCAACTTTGAGGGAAGGTTTGATCGAGAAATTCACGCACGGCCAGGGTAAAATGTGCTGGTGCTCCACCGTGCTGCAACCACATCTGCCGTCTGACTTCCAAAGACACATCTTCCATCAGTCGAGGCAGGATATCTTGAAGAAACGTGAGGTAATGCTCTCCATTCAGGTTTGGAGGTAGTTCATGCGGTCCGATAATCTGGTCTTGTAGAATTCCAGCCCAAATGTTGACATGAAAGCCTTCCTGATGGCATGAGGGATATGTTTGTCCCAACTATGGTTGTTGTAGCAATTGAACATGGCCTCGTTGGTGAATCGTGCTTCATCCGAAAATAACACCAGTGTGCCGAACACAGGATTGTTAGTAACACTCTGAAGATACCATTCAGAAAATTCCAAGCGTGGTACGTAGTCTCCACGTCGCAAAGCCTGAACTTTTTGTTTGTGATAACGATGTTGTCGGTGCTCAAGTAGAATGTTCCATACAGCCGTGTGACTGATGGCCATATCATGTTCAACTGCACGGGTGTTTGTGGATGGGTTATCTGCAAATCTTTGCAGCACGTCCTCTTCGACATGTCGTGTTCGCACAGTTCCAGAAATTGTTCCGTTCCCCGTAAGCGCCGGTCAATCGCCACAAATGTTGCACGATAAGGATGTCGTCTACGAGGGAATCTCTTGCGGCAGAGCCTTGCAGCTTCTCGTGCACTGCCATGAGCCTGGCCGTACAGCAGATGCATGTCTGTCATCTCTCCATACGTGAACTCATTCATGTTGAGATCTTTGTAAGTGCGGTGCTTCTGCTTGTACGTATTTCACGACGCTGCCTGGTCACCCTCGATGAGGAATGTGATCCCCCGTGCGTTCTGATTCACCAATTAGTGCTTTCGTTGCTAATTTCCTGCTTTGCATGCAGCTCTGCGGGTGCTGTACAGTGCAGCATTCACAGGGGTTGCTCGGGATCTTTACACCTTTTTTTTTACAACGTTTTTGTGGGGAAAATGGTATTCGAAATATAATTGTTAGTTTTGACCTTCCCTACCACATGTGCAAGTCTGCCAGTGGAATTCATAAACATCCTGTATAGTTTGTTAACTGAATACAGATTGTAACCAAACCCCTGTCACAAACTTCTGGTAGTGATTCCCCACAGCGAGATGAAAACAAAAGTTCAAATAAACATGATTCGGATAACGAACCGTTTCTGACATTTCCGCAGTTAAAAGTGAAGTTTCACTAGCTGGTCTTGTACTCTGTGGATGGCAGGTGACATGCGCAGAAGCTACGACAATTTTTTGAAATAACGTCCCGTTTATGGGTTATTAACAGATGCGCCTGCTAATAACTTCAAGTGTACCTAAATAGCCATTCAGGGAGGTGAAACGGGTACTGCAGTAAACGGTTCCTTATCGGACTTCCCCCTCCCCCATCTGAACAGTTGTGGTAGATGCAGGTGAGATGATTAAAATGCGGCGTAAGTCATTTGCGTGTGTTGCGTCCCACGGTCGTCATTTTGAAGTTTCTACGCATGTGGCCTGCCATCCACAATGTACAAAATCAGCTTCTGAAACTTCACTTTTAACTGCGGAAATCTCAAATTGCGGAAATATCCAAACCATGTTTATATGAACCTTTGTTTTCACCTCGCTGTGGAGAATCATCACCAGAAGTTTGTGGCAGGGGTTTAGATACACCCTGTATAATAAGATACTTTAATTCGTAAAAATTAAAAAAAAGAAAAGCAATTTCTAAAAATCCGATAATTTCTAACGAAGATAAGTAAACGTGGGAATAGATTCCGTGAACCAGTTCTTTTTTTATCTCCTCCTCCTTCGTGTTCGGTAATGTTTGAACAAAAGCCAAAAAGCGATTTCCATTTGTTTGCACGTTGGCTATTATCGTACGTGTCTTCTATCGATCATTTGTACCGATAACGCATTTCGGTGCACGGGCACTCTTTCCAAGTTCAGAAATGTTGGCCTTTGAATTTAGATGAGACAACCACAGTAATTTTAACTGAGTGACCATTTATACAAATAAAGTTACCCATGCAATTTTTGCCCATGTTACCTCATTTTATTTGGATTTCCTACTTTTCTATTCCACTATTACTTACGTGGCTTTTACTACCTCTAATGGAGCGATGAAAATCGCTTTGGGTCAATCAATAATTCCTACGTGAAACCCAAAATGGACGTAGCATTGGGAATAATATTTGTGAACGGATAAACCACAAGAGCGCAAGTGATATGAATGGCCCGGTTACATATTAATTCTAAACATTGTATTCAATTATTAATCGTTACTGTGTTTTTATGTACACTGAGTTAGCAAAACTCATGGGATAGTTACTTAATATCTGGTCGGGCCACCTCTGGCCCTGTGGAGTGCAGCGATACGGCGTGGTAGTGAGTCTGCAAGTCCCTGGTACACTTCTGGAGGCAGTTGACACCAGATAGTCTGCAGAGCCGAAGATAGTTGCTGCCCGTTCGTAGGCGGATGATCCAGTGCCCGGAGCCTGACTTCAACAGCATCCTAGATATGCTCGATGGGATTCATGTCAGGGCTCCGGGCTGGCCAGCTCAGTCGTTGGACCTCTCCTGCATGCTCATCGAACCATTCGCTGACGACATTGGAGCGATGTGGGGGAGCATTGTCATCTTGAAAGACTGCTACGTCGTCGGGGTGTTGAATGTCAAAAGCGGGTGCAGATGGTCTCCGATGAGTTGACGATACCGTGGAACATTCAACTTTTGGTCCAGGATAATCAGAGGGCCCATTCCAAACCAGGAAAATGCACCCCAGACCATCACTGACGCCCCACCACCTGTTTCGTGAATCCACGGTGCCTCCCATCAGCGTGGTACAGTTGATATCGTGACTCATCTGACCATATGACGTTACGCCACTGTTGCAGAGTCCAGCCAAGATGGTCGATGTCAAATGCACGCCGGAGTGTCCGATGACGCTGGGTAAGAGCATTGGCACCCGTGTAGGGCGACGGCTGCCAAACCCGAGGGCATGCAGGTTCCGACGGATTGTCCACCGAGAGACGTTTCTAGTATTGAACTGGTCTATGATTTGCTGCACTGTTGCGCTCCTGTCTCTCTGAATCATTCGTCCCAGGTGTCGCTGGTCACGATCATTCAGGGCAGCTGGACGTCCGGTATGATGCCTGTTGTGGACTGTGATGCCTTCATCCAGCCATTCCCGATACACCCTGGAGACAGTTGAGCAGGGAAAGCCAAATTCCTGCACCACTGCCGAAATGGAATATCCCATGCGTCGGGCACCTACTATCATACCCCGTTCAAAAGACGTAAACTCGCGATGACGTGCCATTTCTGATTAATCACATATCCAAGCTCTTCCCACAACGTCTAATGGTCCATTCCCAGAATCCGTTACTCCTGTGAATTCGTGAGTCATGCCTATCAATCAATGTGCTTGCTATCCTATGAGTTTTGCTAAATCAGTGTATTTATCAAGTTGGATTTGATCATAAAGAATAAGAACGCATATCTTTCTACTTATAAAGACTTTGTACCCACCCTAAGGCTAACTATTCCACTCAAAAACAGCAGATAAAGACTAGTCATAAGTGATAAGATCCACGCATTGCCATTATCTTAGTGTCACACCTTAGGCATTATTGTTGAAGACGCATATCAGTGCAGTTAAATTGATCAAATTAAAATAAACGACTTAAATCTTTTTCAAACTCTGTCCTATGAATTTGCTTTGGTATGAATTGTAAACAAAAACAAATAATGATGATGTGTTCAAGATGGGTCCCTGAGGCTTTAATTATACGCCTTACTTCAAATGTTCAATTATTGATGAAAAACAGGAAATACAATTTTATCAATAACATTTGATGATGGCTTAGTAGTTTTTACTCCATAAACTTTCTTTCTATTAAAAACCATCTCAAAGCCATATGCTGCTCCTTATTCCTATCTCCCTATATCACGTAGAAATTTACAGACTTTACATGTTAAGAAAGACAGTAAGGGATGAACTACGTTTTGCATGGGTGGCTGTTAACATGAAGGAAACATAAAACGTAGAATCTCAAGTGTTTGCGATCTTCCAGACCAATACAATCTTCATAACTTCATTTCAACTAGTAAGATACATTGGCTGGACTAATCGCGGAACCACTTTTGCTTCAGTTCACACACAAACACGGATAACGAAGCATGCGTTAAGGCCTCCTCTCGAGTATGTTTGTCGCTGTATTGAGTTGAAACGCTGTTGCTCGCTATGGACATATTAGTGCCTTAAACAGAATCAATCACTAAATTAAAAATTACTTAAAAAACACACTGATTTCGCTCACTAGATGTGTACAAAAACTTGAAAATAAATTTTTCTGCTACTCATTTCCGACAATGTCTATGAGTTATGATTTCTACATGTGTTAGAGCTAAACTATCACTTGAATGGAATTGACAGAGTTATTTTACGTTTTACGAGGTAAAATTTCCGTTCACTCACAAGCTCTTCTCATTCATTACGCAATACCAAGTGGAAAACTTTATTTCGGAAGGAAGTACATGAAAACTTACAAGTTAATAAGGAGTGTTTCTTTTCTTCCGCGCCCGCAATTGAGTATTGAAAAAAGTTTTCAACTATTTAGTAAGTGAAATAAAAATGTGATTTTTAATTTAATGTTTTGTTTTCTAGTTTTTAGTTGTAATAAATACAGGGTGATTCAAATTCAATGGAAAAAACTTTTAGGGGAGGTTGTATGATGGGTGATTCTAAGCAAAAAAGTTCATATGAATTTCAACGAGTTACGCACGCAAAATCCTAACACGCGCTGGTTAGTACTCGCATGTGAGCACTGCTACGATTTTGAATGCGTAATTCGGAAACCACTCGTTGGAGTACGATCAAATTTTAACGGTATACTCAGCTTTATGTACCCTATTATTCCTTCAAAATTCATTATCCTAGGCGTTACAGAACCTGAGTTATTAACCTGTTGATTTTAGTGGCATCAGTTTTATTTCTGTTTATATCTTAGTTAGTTATCGCTCAAATTCGGACCCACGTTCATATCAACTTTTTTGCTTAGAATCACCTCCAAGTTTCTACAGGCCGTTCAGATACACCTTGTATTTTGACCAGCCTAGCTCTTGAATTTGTAGGCTATCTAGAGATTTTACTCTGCCCAGTGTCACTTACGCTTGTCCGTTTTTTTTTTTGTAGTAACTTCGGTCCCAAGTACTTAAATGCGTCATCAACAGTAGTTCCTTGCATCTTATGTACAGGGTATTTATAATTAAAGTTATATTTTGACATGGCCATAAAAAAAACTACTGGACCAAAAGCTATAACACTTGGTAATAATAATTTTAGTAACGATTAAAGACTTGTTAACCTGGGTCTTCGAGTCTAATTTCGTATACGAATTTTGCATAGAGCGCCATTCCATGCTGGTGGTGACCTTTAGAACTAATTTTTTTTGGTGGGTATGAACTTTCCATGCCCTCTTTATAATATTACCAATTATTATAGCTTTTGGTCCAGTAGGTTTTTTTTTATGGCCATGTCAAAATGTAACTTTAATTATAAAGACCCTGTACTGTCGAAGCCGAAGACGGGACCATTGGCAGTACTCTTCTTTCGGGGATACCGTAACTGTATTTTGCTGGAAATTGAATTGACTTGGCTGTTCACATGGATGTCATCATTGCCAAATATTCACTCACGTGTCATACATCTAATGACGTCTAAAGTGTTAATGTAGATTATTATCGTAAAATTCGCATGTTACTGCAGGGTAGATTATTATTAGCATTTTCCAAGTTCATAATCTTTTACCGAGAATTCTCACAGAAATTGCTAGAGAATGTTAAGAATTCTGTTCTAATATAGGAGTGTCATTCCGAATAAATATTGATTTTAATTACCGTAGATATATATGTATGAACTTATTGTATACATATTAACTGAATACATATTAAAAGAATAGAATTCGTAAAATTAAAAAAAAAAAAACTTGTAATAATCCGATAACATAAGCGAAGATAAGTAAACGTGCGAAGAGATTCTGTGAAAGCGTTCTCTTTTTATCTCCTCCTCCTCCTTCGTCTTCGTTAATGTTTGAACAAAAGCCGAGAAAGATTTCCATTTGTTTGCCTTTTGGCTATTATCATAGATGTCTGTCTTTTATCGATCATTTGCACCGATAACCATTTCGGTGCGCGGGTACTCTTTCCAAGTTCAGAAACGTTGGACTTTGAATTTAGATGAGAGAAACACAGTAATTTCAATTTATTGAACATATTTAAAAATAAAGTTATTTATGCAATTTTTCCCATGTTATCTCATTTTATTTAAATTTCCCACTTTTTCTATTCCAGTGTTAGTCACGTGGCTTTTACTGCCTTTAATGGAGCGAAGAAAATCTGTTTGGGCCACTCTGCAATTTCTACGGGAAAGTTAAAATGAACGAGGCATTGGAATAATTTTTCTGGACGGATAAAGACACGAGAGCACAAGTGACATGAGGACATAACTTTAAGAAAGATTTTCCAAAATAATTTCATAGAATGTCGCCTTACATATAAATCGCATCTTATATGACATTTATTATACGTTACTGTGTTTTTTATATGTTTACGAAGTTGGATCTTATCTACAGAAGAAGACAATCTTATCTTATCTTTCTACTGATCTACTATTCCACATTGTACGTTTATAAATTTTTATTTTATTTTTTCAATAAAAGTTATCCAAACCTAACTATTCCACTAAAAAAAAGAAGCAGATAACGAGTAGGCGTATGTGATGAGAATCATGAACACCTGATGGCACGTTGTCATTATCTTTGTGTCACAACTTGTGCATTCTTATCTAATACGCAGAAGTGCATTTAAACGGACCAAATTAAAATGAAAGAAAAGAGTTATAATTTTTGATAACTCTGCGCTATGAACTTAGTTTAGTATGAATTTTAAACAAAAATAAATTATTATTCTCCCTTAATGAAGAGATGAACCAATATTATGGGATGGACTGCTTGTTGCATCTAGGACGATAATGTATTATCGTCCTAGGTTGCATAAGTGCCTTTTAAAGTGAAGTAAATATATAATGTAACTAGCAGACCCAGCAATGCTTCGCTATTGTTATATAAGAGCGCCTTTTAAAAATCAACTAATGAAGCGCCATCTTTTGACTTTTCTATGAACTGCACAAAGCTGAGCCACAGCCTACTATATACGGTCGCAAAAATGCAGGGTGTCCCAAAAATGACTGATGGATTTTGAAAATCAATAAAAAAAAGACGGAAAGCGATAGATATGTATCGTTTGTAGCCTTATGCTTAGGAAATCGGGGAATTTTATCCCATCCAATTTCAAATTTATTTAACATTTTCACCCACAGGTGGCGCTATAAACTATGAAAACACAAGGATAATAGGCGCATTCGGCGGCACTCAGATCTGGCTCAGATCTGAGAGAACTGTCACATGGTTTCTTACTGCTTTTCTGAGCGTCTGAGTGACTGTTGCCGAACGCGCTTTTATCTCAGAAAGAAATGGCTTTACCGACTTTACAAATATTGAGAAGAAACGGCGGTTTTACTAATTTTAGTGTACATGAAATAAAAACCTGCATCAAATGAACAACTCAGCATGATTAATATTCGATCGCGAGAAGAGTATACCATAAGGCCAGGGAGGAAAGGGTACTCTGGGCATCGCCATGATTTGGCTCTCGTAGCTTTTTTGATAGCTTCGCATCGCAGTGAGCGCCGCCATATGCTATCTGAGCACTCAGAAAAAGAAAAGCTTGTTGAGCGTCTGAGCTCAGAATCTGACAGATTCGTTGCGTGCCGAACACGTTTTCTTCTCAGGCGGAAGTACCAAAGTGCTCGCCGAACGCTGCTCTCTCAGATCTGAGTCAGATCTGAGCGCCGCCGAATGCGCCTTATAAAATAACAAGGATTGCTTTTGCGGGTAAATTGACATGATTGGCTGGTGCAGATGACGTCACTCCTAGACCTTGCTTCAAAGGAAAAGCATATGAACACAGCAAAAATAAACATATTCTTTTTATTTATTTGAAATTTTTGATAAAATTTTTTATATATTATTGCAGAATATTACATATAATTATATATATGTTTGATCTGATATATTAATAAGTTATTTATATTTTTTTCATACCCTTTTTATTATTTCAAAATTAGCTTAATTCATAAACTGAAAATGTTGTTTTTATTGTAATGCAAAAACTTAAAGGATCTGTGCTCTTTATTTTTATAAGTAGGCTTCGGATTTGCATGTAATGCTTATTTTTTCCCGAACTAGTAATTCACTCAAAAGATGTTTTTAATTGAATACTTGAAAATGTCAATACTGGAAAGAAAAAAAAAGGAGCGGGGCCTACATAAATATGCTTAAAAAATGATAAAATACTGACACGACTCTTAATAAAGTGTTGGTCCAAAAACATAAATTTATGAAATGTAAGTTTATGATGATACATTTTCTCCAGTGATTCTTTTAAATTTAACACATTACTGGAAAATAAATGGCCAATCTATTCGGAAAAATCAACTGAACCATAGATAAACTAGTAGCAAGTTATTGCATTTTATTTGTAATTAGGGTTCGGATTTAAATGCACTAAAAAGTGCAAAAGTATGCGCAAGTATAGTATATAAAAAAAAAGAAAAAAAAATCTGCCAAAATATGCAGTACAAACTTACCTGGTTAGCAGCAAATACTTGGATAAAAATGAACGGTAGTTGGAAGCAACATCGCTTCAAAAATATGCGATAAGTCAGAAATATACATTTTTATGTACAATAAAACTTAAGCTAGAAGGCCCAGAAGGGGCTAAAAGTGCTTAAAAACATCATTTGAGCGAATTACTTGTTCGGGAAAAAAATATGATATGCAAATCCGAAGCCTACTTATAAAAATAAAGTGCACAGATCTTTTAAGTTTTCGCATTAAATTCAATTACTTATGCAGACGAATTGTCTCATTTTCCTAAACATCGAGAGGGGTTGCTCACTCAAAACATCGAGGGGTGCTCACTCAAAAATACGTTTACTTGACTTATGGTGGGGGAGGGGGTACTTTGCGCGTTTGGCTAAGTCGATGCTAGTGTCTGATATTAAAAATTTAAGTACCGGTATTATTTAATTTTAAAGCACTCTTCTTTAAAATTTTTCGAGGTGGTAGTCTCCCGCTGGTAGAGCTAACAACTCGCATTGAAGATCTCGCTGGAAGAACGTCTGCTCCACTCTATTCAGTGTAATCATGGCATGATTTCAGATTGAATTTTTTAATGCGTTTAAATTTGTTCACTCAAAATTTTCAACATTTATCTTTTGGAAATGTCAAATATGTTATGCGTTGCGAATTTTGATTTTTCTAAGTAGTTATTATATTACACACGGCAGCAGAACAGCGTATTCCAAACATTTCTCCTGCGCTGCCCGCTCGCCGGGTCTAGAGAGCCTTCACAGTTACTTTGTTTGCAAATTTCCTCGCTGGATGGTGGCATCGCATAAGCAATCCTTGTTATTTTATCATCCTTGATGAAAAAATAAAAACCGGTATGAAAATGTTGCAAGGACTGTTGCAAAAAACCATTTTGGTAGAGCGGACTTGCAATCTCAACAGCACACGCTATCAGCTTGACGACGAACTATGGAATGGCGAGCTGAAATACTTCGTTTTAACTATACCTGTTACAGATCGCCTGCAGCGCCATCTCTTGGTCTCCTCCGTGGGCACTACCTTGACGTGGTGGAGGGGCTTGAGTGCCTCAGTGATGCTAAGGGCTATACTGGATCGGGTCACCCATGCCAGACAGGCCTTAGCAGAGAGGCCAGACTAAAAGTGTCCGGTCGGTAGTGGACCCTCCCAAAGGGACCGGTGCTCGCAATGCAGGCATGTTTTTGACATGGCCTCCATTACGACCAGTACGTCCACCTGCGTGTTTGCCGTGCGCAGCGACCCTACTTCTGGGGAAAGGGGGATCCTGGTGGTTGAGGGAAGGCTTTCCGGAACAACACACCACTTTGGCCCCTGCTTCTCGGAAGGATGGGAGGTCTGGATGAGCCCGTCCAGATCAATCGGCTGGTCGTCGCTCCTTGGAGCTTCGGCCATAGGGTTAGGCGCTGCCTATATCTTCCTCGTATCCCTGGTGCCAATGTGCATCCCCTTGTTGGGCTCGGTGGTGGGTGGGGAGCGAGGGAGATGAAACTTTACTCCATTTACTATGGGTAAAAATAATAAGCAGATCAAACAAACTAATAATAGTTATCGTGAAGGGAGACCTAGTAGAAGACCGCCAAGAAATCCGAAGTTTTTGGAGATGAAATTGGCAAGTGGGGAGTCGTTTAAGACCATCTCCCCCTTTCTAATTTCTAAAGAACTCAAACGCCTCGTTGGGGATACGAAACATGTCAAGAGACTTTTTAATGGCAATCTATTGATCGAGGTTGTTAAGGATAGGCAAGCCACCACCCTGCTATCCTTGAAAAAGTTTGCAGGGAAAGCCATTTCGGTTTCTCCCCATGCAACTTTGAACTATAAAAAAGGTGTTTTCACGTGCCAGGATCTGGAAGGAATAGAGGATGAGGAAATCATTGCCGAATTGGATGATCAATCTGTTGTTGACATTCGCCGGGTCGCTCCAAGGAGGAATGGTGTTCCTCATCCTACAAATTCCTTCATTGTTACCTTTGAGGAAACAGTTTTGCCAGATACCATCTATGTCGGCTATATCCAATGTCACGTGAGACCCTTTATCCCCAACCCGTTGCGATGCTTCCAATGTCAGAAGTACGGCCACACGAGAACAAACTGTCATTTTAATGCAGTCTGTTGTAAGTGTGGCCTGCCTGGACATGAGATGGAAGATTGTTCGAACGAGTTACGGTGTTGTAACTGCAAGGGAGCCCATTCTGCCCTTTCAAGAGACTGTCCTATTTGGCGGAAGGAAAAGAAGATCCAAGAGATTCGTGTCCTTGGGAATCTGTCTTTTCCGGAAGCGCGTAGGCAGGTAGAACAAAATGAAGTCCGGAACTATGCAGCAGTGGTTAAGAGTCGTCCTTCTATTAAGTCTGTTGGAACAATGACTGACTTGAGTATCGCAGACTTTTCTTGTGGAACTTCCACCTCCACAGGACCATCTGCTAGCACTAGTCGGACTTCGAAATCAGTTACACCACCTGGAACTCCTCCAAAAACTTCGGAAAGGGAAGAGGGTAAGAAACGCTCGTCAGAGGTGTCACCTTCCTCTGACCCCTCCAAAAAACGTATAGTAGTTTCTACTCCAAATTCTCCAGTTCTGGGGGGAGGGCCAGACTTCCCTTTAAACTTGGACGTGTCTCCTACTGAGGAGATATCCCGGGAGTTTAAACTTTCATCTTAAAACCTCCATCATGGCACTGTTACAATGGAACCTTAATGGATTCTTTTGTCGCTTAGAAGACCTGAAGCTTTTAGTCAATAAGTTCTCCTTCTCCTTATTGGCTTTGCAAGAAACGTTTCTCTTGCCATCCCAGTATCCGACCCTAAAAGGGTTTAATTTTATAAGGAAGGACTATACAATGGGAAATAAAGCCTGTGGCGGTGTTGCCACCATCTTAGTTCAAAGATCCTTGCCTTTTACTACCATTAATTTAACATCGAATCTCCAGGCAGTAGCAGTTAGAGTGTTATTCAAAGACCTCTCACCTCTAACTGTTTGTTCACTGTATCTACCTCCGGATCAATATACGGACGAAACATCTTTGTCATCTCTACTGTGTGAACTTCCAAGCCCCTTTCTAGTTCTGGGTGATTTTAACGCCAATAACCCCATTTGGGGGTCTATAAAGCTCTCTGAAAGAGGATATATGATAGAAAAAGTTTTGAATGCTTTTAACATCAATTTGTTAAACGATGGCTCCCCAACATTCCTCCACTCAGCCAACGGCTCTCTGTCATGCATCGATCTATCTATATCCTCTTCATCTTTTACACATAATTTAGCCTGGAGCGTATTCTCAGATTTACATGGTAGTGACCATTTCCCGATAAGTATTTCCCTGAGTTCTTTATCTTTTTCCAACCCTTTACCACGTTGGAAATTAGATAAAGCAGATTGGCAGGTCTTCCAATCCCATCTACAGTTTGAGAATAAAACACCCTTTCCATCTGTAGATGAGGCTGTAGAGGATTTCACTTCCCGCATCCTCCATGCGGCAGAACAATCCGTTCCAAAATGTCGATCCTCTTCCACGAAAATACCAGTGCCATGGTGGAATGAAGAATGTGCCCTAGCGGTTCGAGAACGAAAGAGAGCTCTCCGCATTTTCTCCGCACAACCAACTCTCGAAAATCTTATCACTTATAAACAGAAAAGGGCCAGTTGTAAACTAATCATTTCCACAAATAAAAAACTCTGTTGGAGGGATTATATTTCTTCCATAAATAGGAACACCCCTCTTCAAACTGTATGGAACATGATTAGGAAAATAAATAGGAAAAGACTCCCGGATAAACTCCCTTCTCTCACTGAAAATGGGCATACACACTTTCACCCGAAGGAGGTAGCTAATATCCTCGGAAGGACATTTGCTGAGGTTTCACAAATAAAACATAACTCAGTCTCCTTTCAAAGACAAAAACGTATTGAAGAATCGCCTGTTATAAACTTTAAATCTCGAAACCTCGAGAAATGCAATCTCCCGTTTACTTCGCGGGAACTGTATTTTGCCCTTCGTTGTTCCAGAGATTCTGCACCAGGCCCAGATGGAATCTTATACGCTTTCCTGAAACATCTCACGAGGGAAGCTTATGCTCATCTTCTCTCTTTATATAACTACATTTGGTCATTAGGAGAGATTCTAACTTTGTGGAGAGAAGCAATTGTTATTGCTATTCCAAAACCAAATAAAGGTCACTCTTGTCCTTCAAACTATCGACCAATTGCGCTAACCAGCTGTCTATGCAAAGTCTTGGAAAGGATGGTCTCTGTCCGATTTATGTGGTACCTGGAAAAAAACCACCTGCTGTCTAGGTTTCAGTGCGGTTTCCGCAAATCCCGCTCAACTGTTGATCACCTTCTTCGGTTGGAGCATGAGATTCATCTAGCGCAGAGACATAGACAACATGTCGTAGGGGTTTTCTTCGATCTGGAAAAAGCCTACGATACAACTTGGAGGCATGGAATAGCAATACTTTTGCATAAATACGGCCTTACAGGACACCTTCCCTCTTTCCTGTGTAATTTCATGGCGAATAGAACATTCCGAGTTCGCGTTGGGTCAACACACTCAGACTCTTTTACACAGGATAATGGTGTCTCCCAGGGATGTGTGCTGAGTCCTTTCCTTTTCCTCATTGCTATTAATGAGGCTTGTTTACAACTTCCATCTACTGTGAACTATTCCCTGTACGTTGACGATATTGCCATCTACTGTCGAGGGTCCTCAATGTTCTTTATTGAGCGTCAACTGCAACTGGCCATCAACAAGCTTGTAACCTGGAGCAACGAAGTAGGATTTAAATTTTCACCCCAAAAAACAAGGGCCGTTCACTTTTGTTTTTTGAGAGGTCTCCATCCAGACCCGGACCTTACACTTTATGGATCCCCTATTTCAGTGGTGGACTCACATAAATTCTTGGGTCTAACATTTGATAGAAAATTATCATGGCTCCCACATATTTGTAATTTAAAAGCGAGATGCTTACAAGCCATGAATGTTTTGCGCTCCATTTCCGCTACCAAATGGGGTGCGGATAGGAAGATGCTCCTTTTTTATACGGCTCTCTAGTTAGATCTAAATTGGACTACGGAAGTATTGTGTATGCATCTGCTTCAAAAAGTACTTTGAAGCTGTTAGACCCCGTTCACAATCTAGGCATAAGAATTGCCATAGGAGCGTTCCGAACAAGTCCGGTAGAGAGCCTTTATGTAGATGCTTCTGAACCCCCGTTATGGTTAAGAAGAGCCAAACTCCTCCTGAAATATGCTCTTCGCATATATGGTGAAAGTCAACACCCAGCTTTTGCCTGTCTATTTGGCAAACCTAGAATCCCTCCCCATCACTTTTATAGAAGCATCAACAATTGGTTCCAGAATCTTCTGGTGAGCCTGAACCTCTCATTTCCAGCCATGCATACCCGAGAGGCCAGAGATGTCCCTCAGTGGATTCTTCCCCAACCAGATGTAAATTACAATTTATTCGGTGGGAAAAAATCAAATTTTTTGGAAGCCGAAATTAACGCACTTTTTAAGGTTTTTTTTAGAAACCCTTCCTGATGGCTTCCACATATATACAGATGGGTCCAAATCAGAGGACGGGGTTGGCTGTGCTTTCCTTATAGATAACACTATTTTCTCCTATCATTTGCCAAACGAGTTTTCCATCTTCTCAGCGGAATTGGTTGCGTTAGCCAAAGCGTTAGAGTTCTGTTTTCAATATCCAAATCTCAACATCTGGATATTCTCTGATTCTCTGAGCGCTTTGCAATCGTTGGAATCTTTCAATTCTGAAAATCCTTTTGTCAAAAGAATCCAGGAATACCTTCATTTCCTGGATTCCCCAGGTACCAGAATTCATTTTGTCTGGATCCCTAGTCACATGGGTATCCAGCAAAATGAACGAGTCGATAAGGCGGCAAAACACGCTATTACACAGTTACCGATCTCTGAATTGCTGTCAATCCCCGAGCATTTATACCCGGTGATTTCCAAGAAACTCAAATCTTCTTGGCAGGAGTCTTGGCCTCTTAACCCAGCTAATAAACTTTTTGAAATCAAGCGTTCCATCACACCGTGGTCATTACCTTGTCTAACAAACAGGCGAGAAGATGTCGTTCTTACTCGGCTTAGGATTGGTCACAGCCGTCTTACTCACAAATATTTATTAAAAAAAGAACCAGCTCCATTGTGTTCTTGTGGAGCAATGCTAACTATTAAGCATATTCTTATTCAGTGCCCTTTACACACTAAATTACGACGCTCATTAGGGCTGAATTATTCACTTGAGTTTTTGTTGGGGAATAACCCTATGATTTTTAAAAAAGTATTTTTGTTTTTAAAAATTATTCATGTTTTTAAATTCTCATATAGTCATCTTTTTATTGCTTTTGCATTATATATATTTGACCATCAAATATAGGTCTCATTTAGTGCCATTTACACACTAATCATATTCATCAGTTTTTATTAGGGGACATCTCATAAGAAAATAGATTTTAATCATATATTTTATAGTCAGTTAGTGCCATTTACACACCAATGATTTACACAGAACCTATACAAATATTTCTTATTACGGGAGAACCCTGGAGGAAAATGTCGGTTTTTAAATTTATTATGGTTTTTAAAATCTCAGTCATAATTTTTATTGTTTTTCCATCTTTGTCATTCACGTTTTTATGTTTTGTTTTGTTTTTTTTTTTTCTCCATCTGAATTTTTTAACTGTTGGCCCATAAACTGTGGGTTTTTAAACTTTCTGTCGGGCGCAAAATGGCCATAGTAGCCGACGCCCTAAAATTCCAACCAACCAACCAACCAACCAACCAACCAACCAACCAACCAACCATCTCTTGGTAGAAATGTTAACTAAATTTGAAATTTGGTGGGATAAAATTCCCTGATTTCCTAAGCATAAGGCTGCAAACGATACATATCTATCGCATTCCGTCTTTTTTTTATTGATTTTCAAAATCCATCAGTCATTTTTGGGACACCCGGTAGATAACATAGGCTGTGGCTGAGCATTTAAAACTTTAAATTAAGATATCTTTTTTTCGTAAGCCTATATGTTGTCGCCAACTTACTTGTGAAAATCCCATGAAAATTCGTCAAGTAGTTTTGGAGATTAGCGTGTTCAAACAGACAGACACAGTTTTGAAAAATGTTCTTATTATATTCTGTTTCACTCCTCTCCAACCACCTTTAGCTGAGTGAATTTGACGCAGGGCCGGAGATGAAAGGTGTGCAATGTTCAATTTTTCTGTATATTCACATTCAGAAATTGCAAAATTTCATCAAAAAAG
>JAHWFO010112814.1:0-11335 GCA_023313115.1 Rhysida immarginata | reverse complement strand
GGCCAGATTTCTCATAAGTAAATTCTCTTAAAAGTTCAAATTTTTTAGAGTGGTTTCCTAGCTCTATGGCGTTTCCAGCATAATTTTGCTATGCATAGTCCGTTTTTTACATTTTGAACAAATGCTCAATGGCCGTTTTCGCGTCTCCGATTTTATCTCTGTGGCAGATTTCACTCTTGCATTTTTGCTGTGAAGGATAGAATTCTCTCCACCTGTTTCCAATCCCGACAACAACAACATTCGCACGTTTTTTAAAATATATATTCTTTTAAGGAACGTTTTAAAAAAAAAAACCTGTGAAGTTTTGTCAAAGTTCATTCAAGAAAAAAAATTAAATAAAATACATAAAAGTTTTTTCTCTCTACACAAGTGACACAGGTATTAAAAAATAGGGCTGTGTTTTCGACTTTTGCTGGGCTATCCATTCTTTGTCAATTGAATGAATGCTCGTTCTTTTCGTTTTTTAATTGTAATAAATAAATAAATAAAATGCATTCTTGTTATACGAGTTAACGTTTTCATACGCGCACCAGAAAATTATAATAATGTTTTATCTTTGTATTTTATTTTTGCTGTTGTTTCACTTTTGTTTGATCTTTTCCTACTGTTTAATTTGAGTCATATTTGTTTTGCTGTGTCATGTTTTTTTACCAACGGTTTTTGGTTGAGAAGAGCGCAATGTTTTACTCTGTGTTACATTCATTTAATTTGTTATTTTTTTTTCCTTTTTTTAAATTCCTTAAATATAAAAATGTGATTGAGTTTTGACCATTTTCCCTTGCATAGGTACTAAATGCTGTAAGCATCTGGTTTCACTTTTCACTTTTTTATTTTTTATTTTTTTTTTCGCATCCATCAGGTGTTTTTACATGATGCCCTGCGTTTGTGTAAGCAGGTTTGATTGGTTGTAGTTGTTTAAGTCTCCACCAATCTTCATGGTCCATCACATATTAACCATTTGTTTAAGCTTGCAAATAAGGTATTTCGTCAGACAATGTTTTTCATTTTTTCTCGTGATTGGCTGGTTTTTGTAGGGTTTTCATCAACAACTGTATAAATTTTGCAGTAAGTTTGAGTTTGCATGTTTGTATCGTTTCAAGCAGTCATTTTCAAACCTCCCAACTTTTTCATTCATTTTTACCAACCGAATTTCACCGTGTTCTTTGCAGTAAGTATGAGTTTGCATCGTTTTAAGCATTAATTTCAGTCCTCCTACTTTTCAGTCATTTTACTACCCCAATTTTTACAGTGTTTTTTTTTTTTTTTAACATACTCAGACATAGAATTTTATGGCACAGCAGATGAATTTTTTAGAGTCGCTCTACGCTGAGGGTTCCAAACCCACAAGTGGGTATTGTTATTACTTCAATCTCTTTTTTCCGTAATTTTTTGTTTTTCTTACTACTTTTTTTTTTTTTTCCAACTGCACAGCTTCTGGTTGTTTTTTAGAATTCCTTTTCCACACATGTGAATACGGTCCAATGTTGACATCCATTGGCGTGTGTATAGTACAGAATTGTGAAGTCTCTGGAGCATCCCAAAGCCCCAGGGGGTTCATCAACTTCGCACCACCAAGTGGTTATCGTGGTCTTTCATCGATGGACCCGCATAAAAAAAAGAGATGTTGTCTATTTTTTAATGACAATCAGCGTACCTATTTTGACTTATTGAGTGTTACTGTAAAGTTATTACAGTCGTTCAAAATTTTCTTTGTAAACGGGGAAGAACAATATGAATTTGCACAGAAATTACTATACGCCGAATGCAAGTTAGTGAACATTATGAACGACTGTAAGACCTTCGGCATTTTAAGTGTGAGTAGGTTTCTGGCTTCAGAACTAGTGCGGGATCAAGATACATTCGGACGCCTGCTCGGGGCGCAGGGCCTGATTGCCGGGCGCAAGTACAACAAAGACATAAAGTGATTTACACTGTTAAAAAAAAAAAAGTATCTGTTTTAAAATAAATATTTGTTTTTTTAAAATAAATAAGTTTTGTCATTCATTCACTTGTCTTTTACCATTTTTTTAAAAATTTCTAAAGTTTTAAAATTTATAGGAATTCACAAGATGTTTAATTTTTTTTAACTTTTTACACTTATAGTTAAATTTCTCGTTTTAAAAAAATAAATTAAATGATAAGATGTTTAATTTTCTAACTTTTTACACTTATAGTTAAATTTCTCGTTTTAAAAAATATTAAATGACAAGATGTTTAATTTTTTTAACTTTTTACACCCATAGTTAAATTTCTCCGTTTTAAAAAAATTACGTTACTTGCTGTGTTTAAATTTTAATCTTTTAAATTATTCTTCCTGAATCAACGCTGGTTTTGCACTTGGTACATCTACAATAATATAATTGTTTGAATACAATTACCTGTTGTATTTCTCATTCACGCCTCCTAAAAACTGGAGTCTGATGAAAACAATCCAGTGTTTGTATACTAATAGGATACAACTAACACCCCCCGACATATGTAAACACTACTTAACAATTGTTTTTACATTTCATTTCACAACTTCTGTTTTTTATTTTTTAAATTAATTAATCTCTGTTGAATTTGTCACCATTTAAATAAGTCAATACATAAATAAATAAATAAAATATAAAATTTCAATTTACATAATCCACATTAGTTTAAATTTTATTTTTCCAAAACTGCATTTATACAACTTTAAAATACAATTTTTGATACAATTTATTTTTTTTTTTTTTTACAATGTCAAATGTTTTTAATCTTAAAATAATAATGATTATTTTTTACAATGTCAAATGTTTTAATCTTAAAATTATAATGATTTTTTCAGTCATGCTCAAGCTAACCCATATTAACTGTTAAACGTAATGGATATTGAACACATTGGTTTGTACGTGACTTTTTATTTAATAACCATAAAAACTACTACTAGGGCCATTTACTTTTTATTTTGACTTGAATATAAAAACTCACAGGGTATTTTTTAATACTTCACTGCAATACCCATAAGGGTAACTCTTTGCTAAATTTCCTGAGATTGTGAATCATTTTTGATTAGTGCATCTGTAGATTTTTTTTGTAGGTTTATTGTGTAGAGTTGCATCTGCTTTGTTACGTACTAGATTGAAGTTCACAGGTACTACGACCGATTTGAGCAAACCCTCTGTTTCACCCTTCACGAGTTCCTCAATCATAGCTGGTTTAAGGATTTCTGATGCACTTCTCGTTAACGTGATGCCTTTCACTTTTAGTTCATGAGAACCGTCCGAGAAGTACAGACAGTAATTCTTAGCACCAGTTTCTCGATGTGTACGTTTGACCCGTATTTTTGAGCAATTTCGTCAGTCAGATCTCCTAGATTATGGCCTCTTGGTAGTAAATTAACCTCTTGGTTCAAGGTAAATGGCCGAATCTGTGTCACAATAAAGGGCCCGAACACTTTTAAAATTTTATATAATTCTAACCGGCCATAAGAAGTCACAAATGAGGCAATAACTACATTACCCTTTAAATGAGTGGTCGGATGAGTTGTTTTATACGACATTAAGATAATGTCATCGTTCACGATTTCGAGATCTGTCACTTCAATTGAAGGGGTGTTAAAAAGTTTATAGTATTCAGCGAAACTATCAACAAAAACTGTTTGTTGTTGTTTTGCATTGTTCAGTCCCAAAAAACCCCACGCATTATTTAAAGAAAGCTTACATATACTAAAGAAGGAAAATAAGTGATGTAATAATAGTTAAGAATAGTAAAAAGGACATCACAAAGGGAATAAACAATACGAGGCCTTTCGGTCATTTTATTTTCAAAGACCTTCCTCAGGTATAAAAATCTTTTTGAAAGTTATAACTGAAAATCTTCTCTCAGTAAAAGATAAGAATATCAGTTTAAATACATTGTTGAGAGGTATTATTTCATCAGTTGATTGTTTACATCATTAGTTGATCATTTCAAATTGTTACAATCAGAGAATATTTGTACATTGTTATTTATAATTGATAAACAAAAATCATGAAATTGATTGGGAAAATACAAAAATTTTAGGAACTGAAGAACATCTTTCAAAAAGGCATCTCGTTCGGCCTGAGTGTTGGCATATGGAGGCCAGTCTGAGGCTTGGATTTTACCTCCAATAAAGGTGTTCACATATTCACTGAAAAAATGTTTTTCCCCAGTATCCTTGTTGTATACAAATTGTTTGTCATAGTGCCATACCTCATAAATTTTCACAATGGTATAACCTTCTTCTAAAGCCTTATAAAACTCGGGGGTAGGCCAGGTCGCGGTCAATGACCGTTCAACATCTGTGTGAGGACATAATTTATTCAACTGTGATTCAACACATGTGCGACAAAGGGGAAAATACAATAAGTTGTTACAATGATAAGGTAACATGGGTATGAACAAGTTCTTAGGCGGGAGTACGTTTGCTTTGATCAAACCAAAGTATGCATACAGTGTGTGAGTAAAACCTGTTTTAATCACAATAGGATGCCCTTTTGGATAATTTTGTCTCTTATTTACCGTGGGATATAACGATGTAAAATCCAGGTATGTAAGGCGTTCTGTTTCAGACGCCTCTGTAATACCTGCTGTGAAATTTTCAGTGCGACCCCCATAAAAACCCTCACGGGGTGAAATGAATGTTCCTGGTCCGAATTGTAACGTTTCACAAAAATGCTTTAATTCGGTATCACGTTTTAACAAATCAGAAAATTCACATTCCAATTGCGTTTTGAACGTGTGATCGGGTAGTTCCGTCTTTAAAAACTCCATACGCTCGAGGGTACACTGAAAATTTTCTGCATTAGTAAGTCGGCTCTCGACACTACGATTCGTGGCAACTGTGCATTTCGGACATGAATGGTAATAACACCCGTAAAATTCATAAACTATCTTTTTGCTTTCACACTAACCGTCCAGAAGATATGGACCGATGCGCTTCTCAGTTCCATTCAGAGTTGAAATGATTTGATCATGAGGCAACCTTGATTGCTCTCAAGCTAACCATTGTAAGGCTTTTTTGCTTTGCCGGTTACGCATTGAGTAACCTAATGGCGGTATCACACCCATTGAATAAGGATCGAGAAATTTTTCCCTAAGCACTCTGTTTGAGAAACCAGCGATTGTCACATCATGCCCTAAAAAAAGGGTTAAAGCCCGTGAAAGACTCCATGATAGTAGCGAATTTCGGACAACCATCACGCAGTAGCATAACATCACTAAGGCAATACTGGGTTAGTTCATGTATCATATTCCATTTCTTACCAACGCGTAACTTCTCAGTCTTGTACCTAAGTACAAACTCTTTATGCACGGCCTCTTTCATTTCGTCAGGTGAGTACAGCTCCATTTCTGGTAGTCCACCATCGTAATGTAGAGTTTTGTTCAGGAGTGCAAACGGAAAGAAACCTTTCTTATGCTCCTTGATACCAAAGGCGCGTGGGAAATCACGCAGAGGTAATGTTATAAAGGATAATGAATCGAGAAAACGGATTTTTGCCTCTTTAACCTCTAACAATAACACCTTTGTACCGCGGTAAATCACGTTAGGTTTGATACCTTGTTCAAATAAAAATTTCATCAAAAAAACATTTTCTAAGCCAGCTAGGTTGTGAGCGAGTATTATTGAATTCTCAAAGGTTTGTTGATGGGTTTTAATTTTACCCCGATTCACTGGTTTTGCAAACAAAAAACTCAGGAACTTGGAAATGCATGTATCCCCGTGGAACACCCGTTCAATGTAAGTACCTGAGTCATCTGGATAACTAAGAGCTACTAACACAGGCAACAATTCACCTGTGTTAATCGTCCTCGTTTCCACGTCAAAGTATAGGAGTCTCGGTTGTTTTGCACTGTGCTGTTTTGTTTTCAACGTGTCTATACGCTCCTTACCTGTAAGTACGTAACAAAGACCCCCTTCGTGTCTTCCATTACAACGGTTGCAATGTTGCGGATCACAATGGTGATTTTTTTTCACTTCATAAATCTTTTTACACACAGTACATCTGTGATATGTATCACAGGGTTTGTTACAACAGGTCAGGTCTTGATGTACCCTATAACAAGCCCCCCCTTTGAAGAAACGATTACATTTATCACAGCGCACATAAGTACATCTGACTCTCCGTGTATGTTGACCACCACATAGGTTACACCGGCCTCCACACAAATGAAGTTTTTCGTCTTTGGAATTGTGAAAAAGGACACCACAACGCTCGCAAAAACCTCTTTTCCCGTAAAACCCATGTAAATTTGTAATCACGCCGTAGTGGTTACCGTTACGTATAAGACGTAACGTATGCGTGGGTCTTGGACTCAGAAATTGAGAGGGGTAAAACAATTCCTGAATGCTTGTACAGGTGTGCACAACAATCTCATACTCAGGCGCCAGTATTGTTTGAAATTTCTCTAAACTTTCAGTTGTACCAGGTTTTGCTCATAAGTCCAAGGCATTATTTAGCTGACGCGTGCTACTTGGTTTTCTAATTGCATTATAAACTTTTGTATACTGTTTGATTAATTCCTCATTACCTTGTTTACGGGCAGCACACATTTCAGCATGAGCAATCTCAACGACTAGAGCTCTAGGGAGACAATAAACATCAGAGTTTTTTATCACCACAACAGAGGATTTCCTTGCTAAGTGATCTGACGCTAATACAGCTTTACGATCAGTGCAACCCGTGGCTGGTATGGGTTTTTGTAGAAGTACAACATGGATTTCCAACAACTCATTCATCATCAAACCCTGACGTGATTGATTCAAGGCTTGTATTGCATCAAACAACATCTTACTGCTGAAATACTAACCCTACCAAAACGTAAATTTACAGGGTCGTTTAAAGTGGGGGCCCGTATACAAATTCTCGCATGGTCATAGATTGGGTTGTTATTCCTTAATATACGTTCAAAAATCTGGTCAAAAATTAACATTAACACAGAGGGAACTTCTGAGGTTGGTAGTCTTTTCATTCCTTGAAACGTCAATTCATATGTGGTTGTTTTAACTTTATATTTACGGGAATACAAGGAGCCACGTTCACGTAACGTATAAAAAGCTCCGAGGTTTGAGTTTACTGAATGCTCATCGTGATTAATACCTGGTGCTGATAAGGAGTAGTCCGCAGGTATTGATTAAGTATTAGATCTGGTTATACCAGCGATAGGTTTTGGTAACCCGATAATTGGGGCCGCATGGGCAGGGTTTGGTATTGGGGTATTTACAGATTTCTTAGTAAAGCTCGCATGTTGAGCTGACGATGTCATAGGTTTGTCTGTATTAAAAACCGTACTGGTTTGAGCTGCAAACCCCTTATGCTGGTCACCGGATGCTGTTGTAACAGGTGTCACACCCCTGCCTCTTTGATACTTTAGTGAAAGTTTACCCCTCTTCA
Organism: Rhysida immarginata; assembly: GCA_023313115.1. Lineage (NCBI taxonomy): Eukaryota > Metazoa > Arthropoda > Chilopoda > Scolopendromorpha > Scolopendridae > Rhysida > Rhysida immarginata. The sequence continues at coordinate 3,956 of JAHWFO010112814.1, read as the reverse complement.
TACGCCAATCAGGTTGAGGTTCGTACGTTCTTTTACGGGTTTGTGAACCATCGGGACAACAGGTTAAAGACCTCTGTTCTGATGGCTTTGGTTGGTTTGATGGTAAACAGGGCAATGGAGTTTGTGATGGTTTTTTTATTGGCGAGCCGGGGTTGCATGATCGCATAGAGCTTTCATCAGCCTCATCATCATCATTTGTCTGTGTCCCGAGACCCTGGCCAGGTTGAGATTGTAGGTGATTTGCCTGGTTCAAACAAAGATTGAGCGGTTGACTCTGCGTTATATTATAACTATACAAACATAAATCTAATGCTTGGCTTTGCGTGGGCTGTGTATGTACCTCAGACCCCGAATCAATTCTTAATTGATCACGTACACACAAATTTAAAGGTGTGTCAGCCATTATGTTTAAATTTTAAAAAATACCCCCTGTAAAAGTGGTTAGTCAAAGGTTATTTATTATAAACCCAAAATGTAAATGTAGCCATTTTTAATTACAGGTAAAATAGTAAAAATTTTTTTAAAGGAACCAATTAAAAAACCTGCCTTTAAAAACTCCCACAACTGTATATACAAGTCAAAGCTGAATTATGAAGTAAAATGTAAATGGCTCAATTTAAAAAATATCAAACTGTGTATATAGAGTTAAAAAAAAAAGTCAAATGTTATTTATTATAAACCCAAAATGTAAATGCAGCCATTTTTAATTACAGGTAAAATAGTAAAAATTTTTAAAGGAACCAATTAAAATTTTTAAAGGTGCCAATTAAAATTTTTAAAGGTGCCAATTAAAAAAAAAAACCACATGAGTAGTACCCAGAAATTTAAATACATTCAATACATATAAATTGTTTAAAACAGCAGACCTTGTGTTTTTTAAAACACTCCGAATTTTAAAAGTTTAGCAATGAGTGACAAAAAAAGTTTTATAAATGAACCCAAGAAAGACTACAGTATGTAACAAATTAAATTACTGTTGTACGACAGGTAAAAAACAAGGGGTACAAACGAAAGACTATATAGCTCTCGGGTAAAGTTAATGAAAGAGATCTCTCGTTGCTACTTCCACGATTTTGTTAACCCTTATGAAAGATACAATTAACTGTAATCTTAATGTACTGGTTGATTTCAAAAACTTTTTCGCGTATAGCACAAATAGAGTCTGCTGGTATGTTGTTTTTCTCAAGTTTACAAATTGCAACTAACTCGGCAAAGTACAACAGTATAGGCCGAAATTCTGTTGTTTTCATACAAATAGTATTAATTGTTCTTTTGTTCCTAGACAACGACAAAAAGTGTGTGCCATCTGATTGTTTTTCGAGCAGTGCAAAACTCAATTTTGTTGTAGTGCGATGACTAGCCAGCTCGATAAACTAAAAGGTATTGGGTAAACAAAAAACACAAACTTAAACATGTGGTCATAGAAAATTGAAAAAACATAATAGAGTTAAAGTAAGACACACACACACACACACAAGCACACACATTTGATGGATGCAGATACAAACATTTTAAATTGTTAAGAATCAGCATCAACAACTCACATAATCACCTGAGGGTACTTCTGAATCAAATATAAATGTTACTTGCTGTTGACATAGAGTTTCCTGTGATTAGGTTTAAAAAAGTGTGGAAAATGTATACGCATCAATGCGAGAAACTTATATTCCCAATCAACCACTTCATCGTCACCATGAAGTCTGAAGGTGTAACAAAAAGACGTCCCATTTTAACACAAACGTTAGGTACTGGTTGAATTAGATGATAGGCTTTGCAAAATATATGAGACGAGTCGGGTAAATCAACCTTTAATAAGGATTGTTGAATTTCAAAGGCAAAAGTTTCAAGTTCTTCCATTTCACTCAAACTAGATAACGTATGACTTGTGATACCACCACGACCATATATATGTATAGCAACTGTTGTTTGATACTGGAAAAAAGAAACATGGGGGCATCCTTTATAGTAAGTGCTACTTGGTAATACGTATTCCAGCAAACGCGTTGTAAGACATCGTTTGTCATAGAGTATTTTCACATAAAGCTTAACTTGTACATAAGCATAAACGCTTTCACAAGCTTTTAATTCTGAAAGTATACAATCAAGTTTTGTCTGAGCCGCCTCTCTACAATTTTCAAGTACTTGGTAATCAGGACTCTGTTTAAAGAGGATGTTACTCGAGAGGTCTTTAAAGCCTTGTTTATAAAAACCGAAGCATTTAATACATTTTTTCAATACGTTAACCCGTATTGTATAAGCATAGCGTTGGTATTCAGTTTTGTAATTGTTGAACTAGAGAGAAACAGAGGATGCACACCATTCAGAGATTGAATACATGAAGGAAGCGTTGAAATGTAAGGAAAAAATATTTACCAGTTTTGATGGGTTTCTGCCTACCGCCTTGTCGGTACGTGTATTATAAGTAGGGTCGGCGAATTCAGAATCTTCACCCTCTATATCACCTGATTCATTCGTACACAACGGAGCGAATAGGTCATCCAGCGTCGGTTTATCACCCTTGTTCCCTAAATGCTCTACATCCGACTGTGTGTCTTCTACTGTCGGTGCAAGGGTTAACGGGGATGGACTACTTTTGGCTTGATTGGTGTGGTACATCGAGGTATGGGGTTTCCATTAATTGTGGTATAATGGAATGGTTTACGGCGCTAAAACAATAAATACACATCATTAACCAATGCACTTACAAGTAAAAAAAATAAAAAATAAAAACTCAAAGCCACCTGTATTGATCAATAGAGTATCAGTCTCTCAAACAAATTAAAATGGTCGAGGAAGGCTGTACAAAACAAAGAAACGGCAAAGGAAATTAAACTCTCGTAAATAAAGAATTGCCTTCAGAAAACGTATAAATGCATTTGTAAGAAAATAAAAAATAAATATATATACTCACAGGGAAACAGGCGAAGCTAAATGGTATTGAAAACACGGAAACAAAAAATGAAATCGTAAGAAAACAAAAAGACGCACTTAATGGCGGCCTTTTTACAGCAAGATACGAACAAGGAATGAAAAACATAACATGGAGGCTGACAAGCCATTACAGAGGGCGTTAATCCAAAATTAACCAATCGCAACACAGAAGACGTATTCAAGATGAATGAGGAAATACACCAATCATCAAACGCGAAACAAAGAACCAAGATCCAAGGCTACATGTGTCCTAGAAAACAGGAGCAGGAAGTCAGCGCGTCTAAACAAAAGCTTTTTACCTCCTGAAAGTATATGAAAAAGGAGATAGATGCCAACAAATAAAAACGAAACAGATATACAACCACGTACATTTAATGAAATTTTTAAGAAAAAACCATGTGAAAAATGAAAACAATTTCGAAAAATTTATTAGAAAATCAAACAAAAGTAAAACAACAGCAAAAATAAAATACAAAAGTAAAACATTATTATAATTTCTGGTGCGCATATGAAAACGTTAACTCGTATAACAAGAATGCGTTTTATTTATTTATTACAATTAAAAAACTTAAAGAACGAGCATTCATTCAATTGACAAAGAATGCATAGCCCAGAAAAAGTCGAAAACACAGCCCTGTTTTTTAATACCTGTGTCACTTGTGTAGAGAGAAAAAACTTTTATGTATTTTATTTAATTTTTTTTCTTGAATGAACTTTGAAAAAACTTCACAGGTTTTTTTTTTTAAAACGTTTCTTAAAAGAATATATATTTTAAAAAACGTGCGAATGTTGTTGTTGTCGGGATTGGAAACAGGTGGAGCGAATTCTATCCTTCACAGCAAAAATGCAAGAGTGAAATCTGCCACAGAGATAAAATTGGAGACGCGAAAACGGCATTGAGCATTTGTTCAAAATGTAAAAAACGGACTATGCATAGCAAAATTATGCTGGAAACGCCATAGAGCTAGGAAACCACTGTAAAAAATTTGAACTTTTAAGAGAATTTACTTATGAGAAATCTGGCC
>JAHWFO010112807.1:0-11158 GCA_023313115.1 Rhysida immarginata | reverse complement strand
TGGCCATCGTGGAGGTTTTGCATGGAAGCCGCCACTTATTTCGAGATTTAAACTGGTCCTTTAGATTCCGGTATATACTTGGTCCTTTGTGGACACTTCAAGGGATTATCCCGACTTAAATTTATCTTTTGAGCCAGATCATCCCTACAGAGAGTAACAATTCTATCTTTGCAATAGACACAGTAGCCCGGGATTCTGAAGTCTTTGCCCGGCTTTAGATGTGTCTCACAAACAAATGCCACGTCTATATTCCATTTAATTAAATAGTTATAAAACTCAATACGCCCCCGGGATTTCCCCTGGCGTTCCATTTTACGCAACGAAGCTTACCTCTGTTAGTAATAGTATTAGTGTGGTTCAGCCATAATCTTAGTTTTTACTCGTAAGAATTCCACTCATTTGTGGGTATTTTTTGCCCAATTCATTATACAAGTGCATATACTGCCTACTTGCTTGTACATGTCTTGTATGTCTTTCATGTCAAATCTTTTATTCGTTTTCGAGATTATTGAGGCGTAGGATGTCTCCGGAGTAACTTTGGTTGGGACTCGTTTGACTTGCGGATATTTTGGGCATTTTGTATAACTGGATGTGTGCTGCCCATCACATCTTATACACTTTTGGGGATCTTGTCCTTTAACATTTGGGCAGTCTCGTGACTGGTGGTCTTTAGCACATTTATTACAGCAAGGGACTTCAGTGCACCCTAGAGATATATGTCCAAACCTTAAGCAGTTAAATCATTGTAATGGTCTTTTATTTCCACGGAACAATTCGATGGATACAGCTAAGGTTCTTATACGAGTAATATTTCTTAGAGTCTTGTTGTGATCTGTGCTCACAAACAGAACCAGAATCATGGGAATATCTATCGATTCTTTGGATTCTTTAAGTCTAATCACTTTCTCATGAAAATAATTGATATTTTTTAGGTCTTCCTTAAAATCGTCAAGGTCATAGGTGATGTCAACATTTCTTATAACGTATTTATTAATTTTTTCAGATTTAAGCTGATGATGCTGAATATTTAGCACGTTATCAGTCTTTATGCCAGACACCAGTTTACTATATGTTTCCTCATTATGACACCTTACTTTGATCGCCTCTGCTCTGCCTGTGTGTACAGTAATTTGGTTAATCGCCACATGCTTTTGAATCTCATCCAGGATATGTCTGATAGGCCGACAGTGAGTACGTATTATGATTGGCGGAATATAGGAGCTGCTCTTGGTATTTGGCTTTTCACCAATTTTTCGCTGTTCGGACTTGCTTTCTCGGGAAGCAACAGCGATTGTATCATTTATATTTACAACTTCTTTGATGTTCTTGATTTTCAACCCTTTTTTAGCTTGTTTGGAGTTTGCAGTTATCCATTTATCCGCATCATTGTATAGCCGTTTGCGATTCGTACTAATCGGGTCAAATTTAGTTTTATAGCATATACTTACATTTGTCCCCTATAACGTGCCTTTTTGTGACACAAAAAAGCGAGGATCGTTTTTTTGCCTTTAATTTTTAATATTTCAGTGAACCTATAAAAGCCACTGAGTTAACTGCAATATTCACCTTCTTGATGGTCTCATTTTTAAGCCTGTTTACTTTCAGCACAGGCCAAGGCACTTGCTCGATTCTTAGCGTTTCAGTCGGTTAGTTATCCGACAGTCTGTGCTTTCCAACACTTGCTAATTTCTTCTCCGACTAATGGAATTGCCAATTCTGCTTCGCTTACTTTTAGGAGGTTAATGTGGCCCCTCCGGTTTAATACGAATTAAAGGGTTCACCTAACGCTTTCTGGAGCGTTTGTGTAAAGATAATAGGTACTGCCTCAACTTCTCTTAAAAGCAAATGTAGAATGCTAATATTTTATGTCTGGCCAGACAAACCTTTTATAGGAATATTTGTTTAGAAGCAGTTACCTACAATGAGAATATGTATATAAAAGTGGGACAATAAAAAACACTTTTAATTTAATATATTCATATTTTTTTGTAGAGCAGAAATATTGGATTCTTGCTTTCGGTCGGTGAGGAATTAGGGCCAGCCAAGCGAGTTTAAATTGACCATTAATTAATTCTTAGGTATTTTTAATTGTGGTTGTAAAGGAAAGTCATAAAATTAACCTTCAACACTTGGCCAGTCATAAAATTAACCTTCAACACTTGTTGTAAGCTTAAGTACAATGCGGATTTCGACTTAGTAACTTTCTATTAATTATTGCTCAAACAAAATATTTTTCTGTTAAATATTATATAAATGAATTTTTGAGAAAAAAAGTATTTTTATCAGCTAAGATTTTGGCTTCAACAATTATTCAGAATTTAATATTTTAAATGGTTCCATTCTTAGTTAACAATAATTTTTGTCAACGTTTCTTCTCTCGTGAATACGAGTTATTTAAAACTTATCTTTTGAGGTTTATTTTCTGCTCTTATGCGTTCGGTATGACGTTGTGCCTCGAGCAATTCTAGCTCGTGCTTTAGGTTTTTTTTGTTTGGATAAAATAATAATAATGGTATTAGCTACAGAATCTTGCTACTGGATGGTCAGAAGTAGTTGGCCACTTCAAGCTAGTGGAGTCTGCGAAGGACTTTAGCAATATGTCTTAGCCTATCGTCTTCTGTGGTCCATAGGACTTAGTCAAAAATGCAGTTACGCCTAAGCATAGATGTCTCGGAGGTCAATTGTGATCTTGAGGATTTCTCTATAAACGCAAGATTTTCTTAATGCTACCGTGCACCGACTATGTAGAATGAAGAGCCATTTCCTGACTACATTTATTCTTTCGCTTCGAAGCTCAACTAGATAAGATGGCGGTCGAAGTCAACCTTCTCTCACTCAAGAACTCAGTTTGATTTTCTCCTCGGAATGCCGTATACTATTCGAGTGATTCGCCGGAGGGCGCATTCTTGTCAGAACCTAGACCTGAGGTAGTTCATTCCTTTATTTTACTAATGAAATCGGATTTTCTGTCTGATAAGTGTATCAGACCTGCCAACTCACCCGGATTCACCGGGTGTCATCCGCATTTTGACAATTTCACCCGGTCACCCGGCGGATCGTAAAAATCTCCCGGCGAATAGTGCTCTCTTAAAAGAACCCCTAAAATTTTCCTTTCTTTCCCCGTGATGCACCAGCAACTTCGTCAACAATTTTTTTTTGGAACACTATCTAGTCTTCTTGCAGTTAAATTTGCTTATCCAGAAAGAGAAGTACTATGCTACAAGTGTAAACCTTCAAAAGAAGTAATATAAAAAGGCAAAAAAGCTACAAGAAAGTACAATCAGGTCCACAAGAAGACAAATTAGGGAAACTTCAAATTTGTATAAGCATAATTCAAGATAAAGATATTTTATAACCAGTGTTGGTCTCTCATTATTTCACGTAAGGTATATCTTACTTCCTTAATTATTTTGACTAGTGTATAATATGTAATTATATTTGTGGCATCTAATGTTAAATTATGTCCAAAAGTAAAACTTAAGTGCACAATTTTTGTAACAATTAAATATGTTACCGATACGTATATTTTTCCCTATTAAATTTACTATCACCCGGTTTTCCTCCAGAAATAGTTGGCAGGTCTGGTGTATCCTTTTGCGGATACGTTCGTAGACATTCGAAGGTTCCATGGAACCTAACTCTCGTCTTTCAGCCATTCCGCTTACTGCCAGTTCGTAGTTTTACTTTACCATATGAAACCTTTCTACTTTGAAGAAATCAAGCCTTCGCAACATTTCTACGTACTCTTTTGAAACTAATTCTGTTTTCGACATGGATGTTCTCCCGATGCAAGAGACAGTCCTAGTTAAACCTGCAGATTTCTTTTTATATTGATTTAAACGCAACTTTATCGTTTTAAGCTGGTTGTATTCCTTTCAATCTTATTGTTGGATTTCTTTTGCCTTACTTAGTTTTCTAAGTTATTATATACATTTAATTTTTTTTGGGGGGGTCTGCGTCTCTTTCTTTTAGGAAGTCTTTATTGTCATTACCTCGTTGCGCTCGATAAGTTTTTCTGTCTCCTGCTGTGTTGTTTTCCCTTCCTTTGTTTTTTTTGTGTAGTGAAGTATGTTGCCGTATCCCTGAAAAGTGTGAACCTCCGTGTTTTGGGATGACGAGGTAAGCTTCACCATTAATTAGAAGAAAATGTAAACTCTACTTTCCTTAAATTTTTGTAATCATCAATTCTTTAGTGTTTAGTTTTTTTGGTTTTGTTGTACTACCTAATTTTTTTTTTATTTTTTTGTCCTGATTCCGTTGCCTTTTGGATCTACTACTCTCTTGTATTAGGAGCCACGCTTCGGATTCCGTATCCTTCAGCCCTCCTCTTGGACTCGTTGATCCCAGGTCACCTAGGTCTTAATTGCTTCGTGTTGCGATCATCGTTTCCAACCCCGTTCGGCAACAATTCCGGCTCTAGTGATTTCTATTTTTCACAAATATATCTGTCACTTAAATTTTTAATTTTTTTTTCTTTAATTTTTTTTTAATTTTTTTTTATAGTTCCAAGCAATTGTTCGATTCTTTTTTTTCTTGAACAGTTTCTCTATAGCTTCGCTGTTGACGTTTTTTCGAATATTCCCACAAGTGCGTAGGACTCTCGGCGGACGTTCTACTCCTTTGTCTGTTTTATTGGTGGCGATATCGCCTTTACTTCTTTGATCATTGTAAAAAAAAAACCAAATAAGATTTACTTAATCTATATTTGTAATTTTCTTTTTTAATTGTTCTAGTAATAAAAAGCAACAAATCTGCTTGGAATTCAAAGACTATTTGTTTAACTCATATAGCTGAATCATCTTTGATGAATAAAAAAAGGGGAATCACGTAGTCATTAAACTAAGTTTTTTCTGGCTTAACTTGGGCCTAAATTTTGCTTAAAATAATTTAAAACATTAACGAGTTTCTTTTAATAACGGATATAACTAGGGGAGGTCTTGTTTCTGTTAACTTATCGTTAAGAGTAGTAGTCAACTCTGAGTCTTTTTTTGTGTAGCTGTGCGTGTCACAAAAGGGGCACGCAACACCCCCCACATGTAATGCACTATTCAGTTTTCGATATAGTCCACAACCCTTTCCACATGCTTGCGCAACGTGATTAGTTGGACGAACCCGTTGGAGAAGAATTCCGAGGTTCTTGTCGACATCAGTTAAGTTCTTTTAGTGAAATTCATTAGTTTTATAAATACTGTATTGCCTTTTTAAATTTTTTTTGGGTAATTTTACTCTTGTGGTATAGTTTTCTTAAGCAACAGAGTTGCAGAACGGTCAGCTAATCTGTCATTTATATTATTTATAATTTTTTCTTTCATGTCTTTTATTGTCCCCTTTCTTGCTTATATATCTGATTACAAGTTTTTCAAGGCATCTTATGTATAGTTGGCAACAGAAGTGCTTAGCCACCTTGCATAGAAATAACCTTGCAAGGTGGCTAGATATTTTTGTAGCAGACTGTACAATTTCATTTCCATTCCATTTACTTTCTTTCTTTTTGTTTCTTAATAAAGTGTCTCATAGTTATAAAGAAAAATAAATTATTTCAAGCATGAGTGAAAGGACTATCTATATTAATAAAAATCAATGTGTTTGTGTGTGTGTGCGTGTGTGTATATTCGCAAAACCAATGGGCATCAAACTTTTCATGATGCTTTAATATATCAGGGTGAGTCAAAGTCTCAGTACACCCTGTTTTTTCGAAAACCTTGCAGGAACTGGGAAATCTGAATATTCCAGTAAGGTATGGGTGAGGTGGTCTATCTTTTACGGTATGTACCGAACATGGCCGCCATTTTAAATGGAAAGGGGGTCGTGTGATATATCAAATATCAACATTTTCTAACAATTTCATTCCTGTAAACACTTGAAGTAGCAGTTATGGTTCAACAGTTACAACACATTTTGTTTCATTTTGTAGCAGGTAACTGAAGATGGCTTTGACCACGCAGGAGAGAATTGAGGCCATTTTATGTCTGGAGAACGAAGTTTCCGTGTAATAGCTGCAGATTTTAACAACCAGCACCCAGAAAGACCTCCAATTTCACACAACACTGTCAGGTGCTTACTTAAGAAATTCCGAAAAACTGGGATTGTGGTTGACAAGGCACGGAGTGGCCGTCCAATAAGTGCTACTGACGAGAAAACCTCAAGAATGGTTTTGGTGCATTAAATGAGAACAGTCCAGTCTGTAATTCCAAACAAAATAGGTTGTAACTTTTGAACCATAACTGCTATTTCAAATCTGTTTACAGGAATGAAATTGTCAGAAAATGCTGATGTTATTTCATATATCACACAACCCCCTTTCTATTTAAAAAAATTGTCTTAGATTCAAGATGGCGGCCATGTTCGGCACATACTGTAAAAGATAGACCACCTCACCCATACCTTACTGGAATATTCATATTTCCCAATTCCTGCAAGGTTTTAGAAAAAACAGGGTGTATTGCGACTTTTGACTCGCCCTGTAGTTTGGTAAAGGTTTTTCACAACCTATCATGGATTTCCGCAAGTTGCAAGGGTTTTATGAGTGAACTGCCGTCCCCCCAACACCTAGACAGAAGGCCTGCGCACAGGAACGTCATACATTGTTACATCATACTAAAGCGGCTATTGTTAATCTTACTTCTACCAATAATAAGCTCTCAATTTAGCCGTTTGATGGTGACGTAACAATGTATACAGTATCTGTGTGCAGGCCTTCTGTCTAGGTGGTGTTGCCCCCCCTTTTTTCATGCAACAATATCTATTTAAATTTATAAATTCAACAATAATACTACCTACAACAATATGACAATCCAACAATAATCAACAATCCACTCTTACACTGAACAGTATTAAAATTACAACAAATATGACATTTTATTAAGCAACAAATTTTATCATGGAATAACCTTGAAGTCATGAGTGAATTAAACCCTATACATCTAGTCAAAGCTGAAAAAAATGTCAAATTTACCTTACTTAACTAACGCGCGCGAAGACGAGTATTACCGGGGCCATCGTGATATTTTTTTTCTTTACCTTTTTTCATTTATGGTTGCATTTTTTGATTATAACAGTCTGTTCAGTGTCCCATATGTATAAAGAACCCCTCCAAATGATAATGGGCTCAAATCTATGCTAATTAATTTGGATACAGATGATATACATGTATAAACGTAGTTAAGCTACGAAACAAGCCTCGAGGAACATAATTAAGTGAAGCTGGTATTTTACTGATATGACATTTACGGAGGGAATTCAGACAGAATTTTGGTTATTCATTTAAATCCTCTCACTTTTCTGGTATTAAATAGTATTATTAAAAGATGACAAAATAAAAAATGTCATCGATCTATCTTCAATAGTTTCAAAGAGACAGCCATTGTGAAAATTTGAATTTTTCCTTATGTAATTGATAAAAAAAAAAGTAATGAATATTTTACAACGTTACTTTTAATTTCTATAGTAGAAAGAATATATTACTCAATAACAATAAGATATTTATTAATTTGTTAAGATTTTTTTTTTTTTTTTTGCTCCATCTTTCCTTGAATGCGGACGTCTCCTCCTTCGCTCTTCCTTATGATTAAGAAGGGAGTCTGTGGTCGCTGTCCTGTTTGTAGTAAAGATATCAGGAACAGGGATCAAAAAGTTAAATGGTCCGGAGTTTGTGCTAAAACTTTCCATCTACTCTGCTCGGATATTTCCACTGAAAATTACGAAGATGTGAAGAATTCCTGGAGTTGTCTGAATTGCTCAATCTCGGTAAGTGAGGAAAACACACTTCCACAGGAGGAGGCTGCCGCTACTTCGTTACCTATTCATTCTCTTGTGGACGAGAAAGCGCCTGTTTCTTTGGATGTGCTATTTGCCTTGATTAATGAACTGGTGAGTTCCTTCCATTATTTCATGAAATTCACACGCAACATTTTAGACGAACTTCTGAAGATTTCGCGCAAAACTGAAAAAATAATTGCAACATTTTCCAACTCCACCCCCCCCCCTAAAGCTAATTGTGTCAATTCCGAACCCTCATTGAAGGCTGTTAAAACAATAAATAATATTTTGAGTCCTGAGATTGATCTCTGTAAGAATTCAGCTTTAAATAGTATACAAGATTTTTATTTATTTATTTATTTATTTATTTATTAAAGAAAAAAAAATTAAGACACCACCGGGAACAGGTATGGCCAATGACCGACAAGTAAGTACAGGAACAATAAACTAAAGAAATACATACAAATTTACATAAATAATACAGGCAAAATCCAAAAAACAAAACAAAACAAGATGGTAAAAACAAACCAATACCAATGAAAGAAAATAAAAATAATACTTAAAAACTATCAAAGAAATTAACGAGAAAAAAAAACAAAAAACAAATGATAAAAATAATAAAAAAAATTTAAAAAAATGAATAAAATAAAAATAAAAAGACCTGAAAACAAAAAACAATTAGCTAAAAATAATTAATAATGGGTTGACGATGAAATTATCCTAAGGTGTCAGAAAAAACAAACCGCCTTAAGTTCCGGCGAAAAGAAGAATACGGAGCAAGTACGCGAAGGTTTGAAGGAAGCGAGGCCCAAATTCTAATTCCAAAATGAGATAAGCAGTTATTACGGTAATTTCTTTTAGCAATAGGAAGAACAGTATTTGAAGATTGACGGGTAGAATAATTATATTTAGAATAGACATAAGTTAAAGTAATAGGGGTGTTAATGTCCAATAATGAATTGAGGATCTTTTATATGAAAGAGCATGTTTGCAATAATACTAACTGTGAGATCGTAGGGATGCCAATAACTTGAAAATTATGAGAAATAGAGATATTTCGAGGAACAGTAAACAGCACTCGGAGAAACCACTTTTGTAGTCTGAGTATTCTAGTCAGATTAAAATCTGTAGTAACGCCCCAGAAAATCGCACCGTAGCAAAGGTTCGGCTGGATCAATGCATAGTATAACAGTAGGAGGATATGACGAGGTAGGTAATACAACCTAAAAATTATCCCCATATTCCGATTTAGTTTTCGCATAAGAACATCTATATGCTGATCCCATGCTAAATCATGTTGAATCACCAGACCCAGGTATCTAAAGGATTCGGTAAGTCCAATAGGCTTCCCATCAAGGTATACTGCAGGAGAATTAGGGACAAGACGCTTATTGCGCTGATAGAATAACCTAAGTTTGGTCTTATCAATATTAACTACCAGTCTGTTGCGGCTACACCACTCAGAAAGGGCATTAGCCACAGAGTTTAATGTTGTGACCAAAACAATAGGATCTTTATCGGCTAATAATAAAGCAACATCGTCCGCGTACATGATGGTTTTAGTGGGGAGTAAATTAAAAGGGAGATCGTTTATAAACAAAAGAAACAAGAGGGGAGATAGGATCGAACCCTGAGGTACTCCGCAAGACCTAAAAATGACAGAGGAAGAAATGTCGCCGATACACATATAATAGGACCTGTTATTAAGAAAATCAGCAATCCACCTCAGCGGAGTACCATATATATGAAATTGGCGTTCTAATTTAGACAATAATAAAGGAACAGGGACCGAATCAAAGGCCTTAACAAAATCCACAAACAAAGCCCCAACCAACTTGTTATCATCTCCGCGGAAATAAATTCGACAAGCTCATAGCAAGCACTTTCTGTGTTTCGACTGGGAACAAAACCATGTTGGCAGGGAGTAATAAACCTATTAGAGTGCACAAAATGGAGAAGTCGCACATAAAAAATCTTCTCAAAAATCTTTGAGAATATAGGCAATATTACTATAGACCGGTAATTCCCGTAACAGCATGGATCCCCTTTTTTAACAATGGGTGTAACACGGGCTGACTTTAAAGAGGTAGGAAAAGAGCCTGACAAAATAGAAACATTGAAAATGCCTGCCAGAGGAATTGAAAGAACATAAGGATTTTCTTATGTTCTAAGATATCAAAGAAAAGGATTATGTTCTTATAAGGATTTTGATATCTTAGAATCGGGTCTTCAAACTGAACACTCCATAGAACGAAAGACTCGAGTTAATAAAAATAAAACAAAAAAGAAAATTTTGATCGGCAACTTAAAGGATAACACTAATTTTACAGCAATCTCTTCCTTACCCAGCAGTTCAGTTAATAATAATTTAAGAATTTTTATCAGTCGTTTAAGCTCCAGGACAACATCAGGGGATATAGTTAAACATTGCCACACTCATTTGTTAGAAGAGCCATCTCGTTGCGTTAAGATTAAAACGAAGTATCCTCATTATTCTTCGTCTTATCTTGAATTTCCAAATTCTGCAGAGCAACTGGTCTTTTCTAAATCAGTCTGGCCAAGTGGAACTTTCATCTCACAATTTTTTGGCAGATTGTACAGTGATCAAATAGTTTCTGAAGCAGCGGATACTACAACTCCTAATCTGCCGACTAACGGAGGTTCTCAAACTTCTTTAAATATAGATTCAAAAGATTCATCTCATTTGAGAATTTCAAATAATGAATCTTCAGCATCAAACATCTCCACGTAAATTTAAGCTGAATTTATATTATCAGAATGTTCGTGGCCTCAGAACTAAACTTACATCTTTAAACGAAGAACTAACTAATCTGGAGTATGATGCCTTCTGTATCACAGAAACATGGCTCAATGGCTCTTTTCTGAACTTCTCATTAGCCCTAGATTCTTTCTCGGTCTTTCGTAAAGATCGCAGTCGACCGATTCGCGGTGGTGGAGTTCTTACTCTAGTTAGAAAAGACTTTAGAGCACAAGAAATACCACTAGAGTGGTCGGAGGATGTTATAGATTGCGTGGCCATAAAAATTGGCTTTCCCTGCAGGCAACCTCACAATAATATTTTTATTTTCAATATATATATATTCCTCCTCATTCACCATCATTCATTGGATGAATTCGTTCAAAAGTTATCCGAATTTTCTTTTTATTGGTGACTAGCAAAGGTACCCGGCGTTGCCCGGGATAATTACACTTGGATGTAAACAGAACAATCTCAAAAAATTAAATTAAAATTTGCAATATCTTAAAAATAAACACATGAAAATGCTTATAATTAATACAGTAAAAATTCTTAATGAAAATTCGAAAAAAATCTTTTTAAAGGCTCACAATGGCTGGACCTCTCCAAGGATGCCACTGCTAGTCTAAATAATTTCTTACT
>JAHWFO010112805.1:0-11434 GCA_023313115.1 Rhysida immarginata | reverse complement strand
ACCATGTTCATAGGAATAAAAATGCTTCTTTATACATGTTCTCTCACGTGTATGAATATTTACCAGTTATTTCCGGACACCCTGTATAGAAGATTACTATGATCCAAATTCTGTTTGTTCAGTTGTCTGCCCCTTTAATGACTCGGGACATGTAAAAGACACCCCGAAATCAAACCGAGAATTGGTGGTGTCGGTGTTTCCCTTATATAGCCCGAGTCACTAAAGGGGCAGACAACCGAACAAACAGAATTTGGAATGTTAGGGGATTGAAAACAAAAGCGTGATCATTTTTCTTTAATTTTCTTTGATAATACTTGTTCAACCCTCTTAAATAATGAAGTTAAATGTAGATATACACTGAACGACCAATTTATTAGAGACACCCCGCTAATAGCGTGTTGCGCTTCCTTTAGCGACAGAACTACCTAAATACGTGCTGGCATGGATTCAACAAGGTACAGAATCGGCTGACCTCTCAGCGTTCTGTAGTAATTGGTGCACGCTGGATGATTGTGTGGGAAGGCGTCGGATGGTTCTCTTCATTTCATCCTATATATGGTCGATCCGGTTGATATCGGGCGACCGAGCTGGCACTGAAGCAAGTGGACGCCTGCGTCATGTTCCTCGAACCAGTCCAAGACCATTCGAGCACGGTGACAGGGAGCATTGTCCTGCTGAAACTGTCCATCACCACCAGGGAACACAGTCATCATGAACGGGTGCAATTGATCGGCAATGCCCAACTAATTATATTTTATGCAAAAACTTATAAATAAGAATAACACACGACGTGACACGTCACAATATATTTCTATTTGATTTTTCCTGAGGACATTCTTGAAAAATTGATCGTAATAGTTGGCTTTGGTGGTCCGAATAACCGAATGGACATGGTTGGAAAATGACGGAAATTTAAGTTTATTTTGATCTTTCGGAGAGCGTCTAAATTTTCGATATAATGTTTTTTTTTGGAGATGAAAGACCAAATTTTGGAGTTCATCCGGGGTTTCGTAAACGATGGCTTTGATATAGGAGTAGATGGTGTTATAAAAGGGACCTATCTTGGAAAGTTACAAAAAATTTGGGAGAGAAATTTATCGAAGAGAATATTAATATCGACATGGGCTAATTAATGAATTCCAGTTAGTTGTTTCGAGACAAGAGTTAAAGACTGCAATATTTGAGAGGACAGTTAGATGTAACAACTTGGGTTTTATGAGGTGGTGATACATGTTGAGGTACTGCGGAAATAGATTGAAAGGTGAAAATGAAAAAATGATCAGAAACAGAGCAGTCTAATGAGGCGCTGTATATGTTCTCGGACAGAGCGGGAAAACTTTGGTCTATTAAATAATGAGAATTATAGGAATTGGGGTAATGGGTAGCAGAGGAAACTAGAGGTGAAAGGCCGGGTTTGGAGGTCAGATCTAAAATAGAATTAACGTTAGGGGAAGGTTCAGAGAAATCTAAGTTAAGTTGCCGGAAGGATTTGTTGAAAGTAATGCCAAGGTCAAAAATCATGGAAGAAAGAAATGTGAAAGAGTGGAAAATTGATCGGACGACGGACGGTAGATTGAAGTAAAGAAAAACTTGTTATATACCAAGATGGTTAATATTTCGTAATCTTCTGTGTAATTGTAGATAGGAACATGCTGCAGCGAGTTGGTTACGTAGATGACAAGGCGACTTCCCTTTTTGTTAGGTCGATGTATAGAGCTGATAAGTATGATGTCACTTCCTGGCCAGTTGCCTAGCGATTCCAAACATCAGGTTTAACAATGTGGTGTAAGGCCATAGAAAAGCATAGAGAAGTTAAACCTAAGTTTGGAATCGCTAGGCAACCGGCCAGGAAGTGACGTCACCACTTACCAGCTCTATTGCTTCACCTGCAACAATGCGAAACGTGGCCGTTGCCGGTCGCCTCTTCGTTCTAATACACGCGACGAATAAATAGCGGAAAAAAACCCACGAACGTTTCGTCTAAGTTGCAAGGAGTAATCGGGATAGTAGAGGGAACCTCCAGAGAAATTTTAGACCAAGATTCTGTTATGAAATAATATGTGGAGAAGAATGAAAAAGGGAGAAGGAAGCAAGGAAAGATGAAAAATTAGCGTGTAAACTGCATATATTCTAAGTGAGAAGAAATAGAGAAGAGGTTGAAGAGAGCGAAGGATAGTTTTTTAAAGCTGAGTTTAACTCATTTAGAGTTATAGGAGGGGAAGGAGCGAGCACATAAATAGCGTGTGTGTGGATCTGGTGAGAAATTGAGGTAGATAGCAAGTAAATTAAAAAAGATTACAGGAGTGACATTCATAAATCTGAGTAAATGAAACTAAATCAATAAAGTAAAAGAGAAGATGCACATGTTGAAATAGGAACCAAGGGTGAGAAAAAGATAAAAAAAGAGAAGTAATTATAATCTAAGTTAAACCAGGACCATTCTTCCAAAAAATTCTACTTACGTTTCAGAGTATATCATTTTCTTCAAGAGCCAATGAGTTTCATTGTTCTTAATGGTCGCTAAAATCCCTCCTTGTTGTTTGCATTTATGCTCAGCTTGGGTATAATTAGCAAACTCTCTAGAAAGTTTATAGCAATTAGGATCAGCAGGATGTTGATCGTCACTGCAACTTCCATCTGCAGAATAAAAGAAAAAAATGTTAACATAATGCAAGAATTAGCCTCTAATATGAAGTAATATTCTTATATATAAAACTTAAATAGTTTTTGACAAATCTCACTATCCAAGTAAGACCCCTTCCAGCGCATCTGATATATCACCTTCAAGATTTTTTTGTAAAAATTGATGTTACATAATGCAAACACTATTAACAAAAGCAAAGGGTTATACGAAGGTTGATCCGAAAGTAAATTTCGTCATTTTTTTCACATGGAAACTTTTTTGCCAAAAACAATACAGCATGGCATCATGAACTATTTTTTGACATAGTCGCCACCGACACTGAGACATTTGTCGTAGCGTGCAATCAGATTGAAGAAAGAGTAGCAGCAGGCAGGCGTGTCCGAGGCTATCTGATTATGTATGAGCCTTGTTGCGTGTGGTTTTGCGTTGTCCTCCAACAGTCAACACCTTTACTCAAGAGCCCTGAGTTTGGTGAGAGTGTTTCAGTAGCGTGCCGCATTGATGGTCCCTTGATGGAGGAAATCAATGAGAATTACATCTTTCGCGTCCCAGAACACGATTGCCATAATCTTTCCTGCGGAGGGCGGCACTTTGAATTTTTTCCTCGCGAACCTCCTAGGGTTTTCCCGTGCAGCAGTGTCAAGGGTATTCCGTGGATAGCAGTTATGCCAAAAAACAACAGGAAAAGCCCGAGACTGGCACGAATCATCCACAGCAACAGGACGGGAATAGCCCAACAAATTGCAGCGCATCTGGCGCAGACTGCACGAAGCCATAGAACCATCCTGTCAGCAGACAACCGTACAGGTGGTTGGAGGAGGAGTGCTGGTCTGGGGAGATGGTACCATCTCTTGGGACGCGTTCATGATGACGGTGTTCCCTGGTGGTGATGGACAGTTTCAGCAGGACAATGCTCCCTGTCACCGTGCTCGAATGGTCTTGGACTGGTTCGAAAAACCGGACGCGGACATCCACCTGCTTCAGTGGCCAGCTCGGTCGCCCGATCTCAACCCGATCAAGCATTTATGGGATGAAGTGGAGGGACGCTGCTATGCCAGCACGTATTCACCTTGTTGAATCTATGCCAGCACGTATTCAGGCAGTTCTCGCCGCTAAAGGAGGCGCAACACGATATTAGCGGGTGTCTCTAATAAATTGGTCGTTCAGTATATATTGATGATGCCATGCTGTAATTTCTTTTGGCAATAAATTTTCTGTGTGAAAAAAATGACGAAATTTACTTTCGGAACAACCCTCGTATATCCCAATTTACTTATTTACATTTGATGTTCAATGTTGAAATTTTTTTTTAATTTAACATCATTAATTTGTGTTAACCGTACAACATTATTTTTTTTTATAATTTATTTACTTCATGGATCTTACGGGGCTGCTATACAATATGAAATGAAATTAAACGTAATTAATTCAATATTAAAAGTCAGTTCGATGCAAAGAATCGATTCTATTCTTTTGCATAATGATGCTCTTTGGAAATAAAGTTTTTCGTCTCAGATTTCATTATGTGTCGTTTCGTAACAGAGACCCGTCCTCCCGTACTCTATCCCAGAAACAGTCCGTTTAGGAGTAATGTCAAGGAATGACATCGCGTACGGGATATCATACCCAACATTGTATGCTTCCGGTGTTAGGCTCGCTTGGTACGCGGAAGTAGAATAGTGGCATATACGACACCAGGAGTTGGTAAAAAGTTTAAAATGTAATTTTTTCCCGCAAATCTTAGACTTATAAAAATATGCATTTATGTGTTTTTAAAGTGCTTTTATCATTTTGAATGCCGAAAATTCTTAACTATTAAAATTAAAAATAATAATTGTACTTGTT
The DNA here is from genome assembly GCA_023313115.1 of Rhysida immarginata. NCBI lineage: Eukaryota > Metazoa > Arthropoda > Chilopoda > Scolopendromorpha > Scolopendridae > Rhysida > Rhysida immarginata. The sequence goes on along the minus strand of JAHWFO010112805.1, from coordinate 6,945 downwards.
ACGATTTAAGACAAATTCAAGAAACGTGAAGATTCTATCATCATTTATTATTTTATTAATACGAGTATTTAGGGCCTGTTTTAATTCTCATAGCACATTAATGAATTGTCGAATAATTAGTAACCAATTAATTAACAGATTATTAATTAGCGGAAGAATGGAGCCACTTATTGGTTTACAATTCCCGTCTGTCTGTCTCCATCATATTTTCTACATTATTTGATTTAGAAGATTGAAATTCGGAATATAGCTTATGATCGGCATGTCCTATTTCACTATTTAATTTGATTGGTCCACTGTGGTGGGGACGAGAGTTAAGGAGATTATCTGTGTAAATGATAAGGATCAAATTCGGTATGCAGATTCCTCTAGGTAAGATCTATTTAAATATAAAGTTCGGGTCTAATTTCCCAGTGGGGTCGGAGTTGTGCGGGTAGCAGTCACGTGGCCCATAGAAGTATTAACGTTTTCTAAAGGCTACATATAGCATTTGATATGTCATTCAATCGGAAATGATGAGAAACGAAAGAGGGTAGAGTTCTTTTCGATTTTCTAAGAATTACAGTAGGTTCATGATAATCTGTGGTAATGATTTATTGCGTGAATGCTGCGGGTCACGTGCATTAGAACTTAAAAAATAATAATGAAACTCAATTTCTCATTGCTGGAAATTTCAAATTTTGTAGAATTTGATTATGGAGTAAACTAGCAGAGGACCCGGCGTTGCCCGGGATAATTACACTTGTAGGTAAACAGAGCTATCTCTAGAAGTTAAATTATAACTCCAAATTGGTTAAATAATAACTCAATCAATAAAACACAGAGCGAAGGGACTATCCATTCTAAGAAAAATCCGAAAAACAAGAGTTCTAGGTGAAATACCGGGACTTGATTTATTTTTTTGACTTGCCTCAGATTAAAATGATACCCATTTTCACTACGGGGGGAACATCACTGGATGCTTTAGACCCAAGTTTTTATTGCCCTTGACGTAGAAGCTCTTATACCCTCTTACTCTCTTCGAAACTCCGGTTGTTCAGATGTTTCCAATGCCCGTATAGCATTTTCTGTTTTAGCTGCAGAGTTTCTCTGACCAATACTCGTTCTTTCTCTTTCCTTTCCAGACACATAAACTTTTGCCTGTCGTCTGGACGTTTGATGGGGAACTCAACGGAAACCTCTTCAATTAAGAAACCATGGCCCAATTAGTAGATCTGTCGACCGCTACAGACCAGGTTTCCGCAGAATCCAAGTCGCAAAATTTTTCCATCCGTTTTTCTAATTAATATCATTTACTTGATGCTTGCACTTTGCTCCAGTTTAATTTCTTTATTTCCTAACAGTTTATCAATTGTTGGAATTGCAGTGTACACAGACACAAACGATCAATTATATCCAAGAAGAGAATTTTGGAATTGTTGAATTTTTAGATAAACAAATGAATTTTTAAAGGTCAGGTCACACAAATTTACAGCCATGGCCAGGGCTGAAAAAAACGTCAGATCAAACTATTGTTTCATTTTCATTCTATTTCCTCCCACTTTCGTAGCCATACACATTATTCCACACATTGTTTCTCCGGCACTATGGTAAACTCGCTCAGCTATACACAACATTCCAACACGAACCGGGGAGAACTGTTAGAGGGCCATCCACTAGGAACATTAAAAAAAAAATTTTCGGTTTTTCTATATGAATTTTTACTGTTTTAATGTGCTAATTTTTACTGTATATTCCCATTCAGATATTGCAAACTTTCATAAAAAAAGAGCCCGAGCAACGCCGGGTATATCAGCTAGTTAGTATATAATACTAGAAATTCCACCCGTCGTACGACGGGTCTCAACCGTACAGGTAAAGAAATGAAAGTGGAGCATTAATGGTGTTCAAAACTTATATTCTGCAACAATATAGGCTACTGTTCATGTGCTTTTAAAATAAATTGGGCCAGTGCGAGTCGGACTCGCGCATCGAGGTTTCCGTACTACCATATAATATATTTACCAAAAGATCCCATGTTCCGGAAGGTGTGGCACTGTGTTCTCGATTTCGGCTTTTATAGACATATAATCTATAATAGTTTAGGTGTCGAAATTTATAAAAGTTTCATAAATCTATAAAAATTTATGATAAGCGCTTTGAACAAAAAAGTTTTCAAATATTAAATTAACAGATCACCTGAAAAAAGATTTTATATGTGGCATAGCGTAAGTCAAACTCACACTTTGCCAGTTTTTCATTATTTGTTGTAATGCTCTAGAGTTTGAATTGCAATCATGCCAAATTTGACGATTGTATGTATAACCGTTTTTACGATAGAACAAAAAAAACAATAAAAAAGAAATAAAAAACTTTCTACATTTTTTATTATTTGTTAGACCATCTGCCATAATAACACATACTCTGAAAATTTCAACTGGTTACCTATTCCCGTTCAAAAGATACTGCCCTTAAGAGTATTATCTTAACACACAACAATCCCTGGCTTTGGACAGACCAAGAGAATTATTATTTATTTCAATTTATTTATTTAATTAAATAACAATGACGGAGTATAGTCATGCCACAACAATCCCTGGCTTCGGACGGATTGTTGTAACTTTCTTTGTTGGCTTCGGACGGCCGGACGGACCGACGGATAAGAGAATTAGTATATTAGACTAGAAGAGGTACCCGGCGTTGCCCGGGATAATTACACTTGCACAAACTTTTCCTTTCATTGTTAGTCATGAGATATATATTGTTGGTTCATGCAGTGTGTTTATGAATTGCGTGCTGATACCATTGTTGATACCTATTGTTGTACCAACTTTGCCTTGCATTGTTGGTCATGAGATATTTCTCATTAATATGCCTTGCCATAACCATGAATATCGATTTTTTATCGATATTTATTATTTTTCCGAAATCTGAGGTAGACAGTGACCTTCCTCGTGCTTTGAAGGTCATGTATGCGAAATTTTATCAAGATCGGAATAAAACTGTAGATTTGTATAAAAAACGTACACACAGACCCACAGACCCACAGACAAACATCCTTCTTTATATATATAGATGTCGCTCAGGTCAAAATCAATAATGATAATTCTATTGTTGTTTTGAGAGATGAATTTCAATAATATTCTACAATTCATCGTTTACACAATTGGTCGCAGACACAATTGGTCGAATTTCGAACACAGGCGATAAGTAGCTTTTGGCTAAAGCTCCTAATAAAGAGATTAAATAACAAAGGAGAGAGAACAGATCCTTTGCGAGCTCCAATATTTCTTGTTAAAGTTGTCGAGGAGACATTGGAAATTGTCAGAGAATAATGTCTATCAGAAAGAAAACCAATAAACCAGTTAAGAGGAGGCCGTGGATGTTATAAAATAAAGATAGTTTGAAAACTAAAAGGGAAATAGGGATGGAATCAAATGCTTTAGAATAATCGAGACAAACAGAAGCCGCTAGCTTATAATTAGATATGCTGAAGCTGAGGAACTCATTCAAATCGAAGCCGTTGGTCCCATGTAGTCGTTTGCCGGCTGTACTTTAAAGAACCCTTGCGAGGGAAAATTTGCGGCCCCTATAATGCCGTCCTGAAATGACCATAGCAGTTGAAAAGGACGTTAATACCAAACAAACCAAACCAACCAATCAAATCAAACCAAGCAGTATCAATGTTCCACTTAGGAGTAAATCCATGTTGCAAGTGAGAGATTAGATCGTTGTCGTTGGTAAAATTCGATAGCCGAAGGAGGAATAAGTTTCGAAAATTTTCGAAAAAACCGGCAAGATAGAGATAGGTCGATAATTATGAAAGTCACTCGGGTCGCCGTCCTAGCAAATCGCAAACACTTAGGAAAAGATCCAGTGACTAGAGAAGTATTGAATAAATGAATGAGTGGTTTGCTAAGACCAGGATGTAAACCTAATGGAGAGAATGAATAGAGGGCTTCAATACAAGACAGTTCATTAAGAGAAGCAGGAAAAGCAAAAAACGAGGGTGGAGGGGTTAGAGGGAAAGGAGGGGCAGAGGGTCGGAGGACGAAGTAAGGTCCCAATAAATTCGGTCAAAACTGTAGAATTCAATTTAGCAGGTTCAGAAAATGGAGTGGCAGACGCTGAGGATCGTGAATTTAAGTTGTTAACAGTCGATCATTTAGATTTGCTATTGGAAATATTATTAAAAACTTGTATATAGTATTTAGCTTTGATTGATTTAATGACGTTACGAACATGATTAGAAAAAGAATCGAAATTTTGATTTAGTGACTTGGCTAGGATTATGACGGAATTTACGGTACAGAGAGTTATTATGGGAAACGAGAGACAGAATATGTGCATTCATCCATGGTTTATAAAATGATGGTTGGTTTGGTTTGTTTGGTATTAACGTCTTTTTCAACTGCTATGGTCATTTCAGGACGGCGTTATAGGGGCCGCAAAATTTGCCTCTAATGACTTTAACGTGCAGCAGGCAAACGACTACACGAGACCAACGACTTTAATTCCGGTTTATAAAATGATACTCCAGGACTTTTAGTACATGAAGGCTTCATGGAAAAGTAGCGATTATACACAAAAAACATGGGAAAGGAACTTCATAAAAATAAAACAACCTCTTGTCCAGAAAATATTTATTCAAGCGTATACGTATTTCGATCTCTTTGAGATCATTATTCAACGCAATACAAAGGAAAATTCTCAAAACAGGCTATTTATAAGTTGAGAATGGCGGCGGTCCTCCCCCACACCAACCAATCAACGAACGAGTTAACCAAAACACAGTACAAAAGAACCAATCGCCTCGACAAAAAACAGTACAAAGGGAAAAACGTTATATAACACTTTATCCGATCAAAATGAAAATTATACAATTCCAAAAATATTTTTTATACAATTCCAAAATATTCACAAAATAAATCCGAATAACTACATTTATACAAATTCCAAAAATCTAAATAACGGAAAACATTATACAATTCTCAAACTCTTAATTAACCAATTATACACAACTAACAGAACAAAATTAAACAGAAATCACAATTTTCTTCTTAATAAAAATCCAGAGAACATTTACAAAATGTGGGAGAGTTTTAATAAAGTTGAATCGCCCTGGGAACCAGAATCGTTGTTCAATAACTATTCAGGCTTCTTTTTACCTATTTCTATTGTCTTATAGGCATCCAATAGAAGTTTGTTTTTCACTGGTTTAAGTAGACGGCAATCCTTCAACATGTGCTTCGCGATCGCCGATTTTTCCGGACGGCCGAACCTGTCATGGGCCGTGTGCTCTTTGAATCTCATCAATATGTTGCGACACGTTTTGGTTAACTCTCTCTTATTGGCTGGTCAACTCGTTCGTTGATTGGTTGGTTTGGGGGAGGACCGTCACCCTTCTCAACTTATAAATTACCTGTTTTGTAAATTTTCCTTTGTATTGCGTTGAATAATGATCTCAAAGAGATCGAAATATGTATACGCTTGAATAAATATTTTGTGGACAAGAGGCTGCTTTCTTTTTATGAAGATGTCGTTATCCACAGTACTATCCTATTGCTCATGGGAAAGGAAGTTTTCAAAGAGGGTATCAATTTCATCGCTATCACCGAGAATCTCTAACCAATTAGTAAGATCTGAGAAAGATTGAAATATTGCTAGGCGATTGTGAGTAACAAGTTTCTTAAGAGTAGGAGGGAGGGTCAGGGATTAAAAGAAGATGGAAATGTATAAAAGAGAAAAAAAGGGAAATAATCGGAAATAGAAAATTCAAGGGCATCTTTAAAAAGATTCAAGTGATAATTACGCATTTACATTAGCTTTAAAAAGGTTTCCTTATCTTTAAATCTGCATTAAAAAATTAAGTAATTGAAATTTCAGAAAATAAAACAATTACATTCTGTACTTTCTACGTATATTACGGTTCTTAATTTTATAGAAAGTGCAAAAGAAATTTTGCTGAGAGAGCAAAGGCAATGAAGGGCACCCTTATTGGAAATTGGTGTACCAATGTGGCGAAGTTGTTCCTCCCTCTCCCCATCCCTCCTCCCTGGTGTAACTACTTAAAATTTCTTCCATCAGCTTCTTCATATCAGAAATCGTAGATCTTAAGCCTTTTACTATATTCTGATTGAGAATGATTTAAGACCAAAACACGTCTCCCTAATAAATTCCTACTGTTGCAAGGTAGAACCTTTTTCCTTAATTAACATAATTTTTTTTTCATAAAACACATATGAAAAAAAGTCATCTTACAGAATAAAAATAAAATAAAGATCGCCCAATAAGAGAGTACAACTCAAACAGAAGATAATAAAGAAACTGAATAAACTTCTTCAAACATATCACAATAACAGAGTATGTCATATCTAATAAGAAAAGCGATGAATAATGACAAATTTTTAGTACTTACTTTTTAATTGACAGATAAATAGGCTTTTGAATGGGCAGTATGTGTCCGTCCATAGAAAATTTGAGCTGATTGCCATCTGCACACAGTGTTCCAGTCTCAGAGCATTGTCAGGCTGGCCTGGTGCCCATTTGTTGAAATATCCAAGCGGTTTCCCATCTGCGTATATGAAGTTCCCTTCTCTCTGCTCATCATTTAAACCAATCCAGTAATTGAGTAAACTATTTTAAACATAAATAAAAAAAGATTAATGATTATTTTTAAATGAAGTTTTAGATTATTAAGAAAGTATTTTAATTCCTATAATGTAACGTGGATATAATGCAATTTGGGATTGATATGTAGGCACAAGTCAACTGATAAAATTTACTGCAAAGATATAAAAAAAACCTTATTTGAAATAAACTGATCTCTCGAATGTCTTTAAAATCATACGTAATGAAAGGAGAATGTAAAGGATAAGGATTGTATAAATTTAGGAGTTAGAAGCAGAATTAAGGTGCGTAGAAAAGATGTAAAACCACTCAAAATAACACATACTGTATATTTCA
>JAHWFO010112804.1:12009-24599 GCA_023313115.1 Rhysida immarginata | reverse complement strand
TAATTAGAAAAAAAATCGGAGGCCTTAGAACTTGAATGCACCTCGTAGAAGGGAGGTAATCTATTAAATCTGCAGTGTGGGACACTTTGTTACGTAGATAATTTCACTATACGATCACGAGTAGGCCATATATAGGAAAGTTAAAACCCCGTCGCGTTTCTTAAGAAAACGATCTTAGAGGGGTGGGTTCATTGATTTGAATGACAGGTTACGGGGGTGGAAGCATAGGAAGGGTAAGTAAATCCAATATTCATTTAGATTTAAGCACTAGATTGATGTGTCTTAAGTTAGAGCGTTATTAGTCAACAATTAGAGGAACTTGCCCGGAGTAGGGACCCCGCAGAAACCGTCACAAAATCATGCTACTATTTTCTCATCGTTACACATAAGAAGTCTAACGACACGTATTGTGAATTGCATTTACCGTAAAACCTTGAATAAAGGCCGGGTGGGGTGTTAAAAATAGATTAAACGCCAAGTCTGATTGTTTTCGGGTTTTTCATATAAATTCCGGTGTTTTTCCTTCTCTTTTCTAGGGAATAGCCCTTAACGCCAGGTCTTAAATAAACGCAGTCTCTCTATTAATCGCCGGGGAGGTCAGGGCCATTGAGACAAATAGACGCCCGGGCCTCTATCAAGGTTTTACGTTAAGACATATCGTAAAATTGCAAAATTTACCGACATCGTTATTGTACAGGGTGCGTAAGGTATTTGAGGAGGACACACCTTCGTCTGGCTACTGCTGCACTATAGTAAATTGTATGTCCTTTCCGCCTCCGAAAAGCAAAATGGTGGACCATCAAGTAACATTAGAAATCATGAAGAAACATGCAGTAATCGTGGCAATAAAGGCAGAGCACAGCGATTTAGAGATATCACGATTTCTAAAGATCGCAAGATTATGCGTCCAAAAAGTAAGGAAGGAGTTGGAGACATTCGAAGATAGCAATGTTGCACCAGTAGCAAAGCGTAAAAAGCATGCCTCACGCTCTGACATCATCGGAACACCTGAATTTATTCAGCAAGTGCAGCAGGCCATTGATGACAATCCCAGAAGGTCCACGAGGTCACAGTTGTCCATGAAAACATCAGATATCACTCACAGTACGCAATGGAAGGCCTTACGTGTTTCAGCAAGACTCTGCCCCAGCACAGGGAATGTATGGCCGACAATTTCCATGATCACGTAAGCCTTAACCTTTGGCCTTCTAACTCCCCTGACCTGAATCCGTTGGACTACCATGTATAGAGCGTTGTGGAGAGAGAGGTCAATGATGAATTGAAAGCTGCCATTGTTCAAGTAATGACCAGTACGGGGTTGTGCATAACCTTTTGCTAGGGGGCTGCGACTTAAACCGCAGCGTTGTAGCACACTCTTATGACGCTTCGGCAGAGAGTAGTTCATTGTGCGTCTATTGGTATCAAACTAACAAATATGGCTGGTTTAATAAATGACAGTGAAGAGCAGCGTTTCGTGGATAGAGTTCGTGCAAATGCATATCGAGAGGCAATGGAAGCAGGTGCGTCTTTTATTAATCGCAAATGGGTTGCGAACAAGTTAAACCGATCGGATAGATGGGTGACGGACAATTGGAAGAAAGGTTATGACAACTGCCATGACGAATTTGCTGAGGGTAGGCCCGAGAAATTATCACAGGAAAGCAAAAACATCGTTGCTAATAACAGTGGCAAAAGACGTCGCAGCAGTGTCAACGTTGCACAAGAAATTAAAGCCAAGCGTGGAAAATCAATTTCTCGTTCGACTGTTCAAAGACGTCGTCAGCGTGCAAACATCGAGCCATTCCGTGTTATTCCGAAACCGACGAAAACCGCATTAAACGTCGAAGACCGGCTCTGGTTTTGCGACTACCTACGGGATCGGGTGGAAGACGACTTCGTGCACCTTGCCCCGAGCGACGAGTTCTTTGTGTGGACTACGAGACGTCCGAATTACCAAAACGATAGGGTCTGGAGCTTATCGATTACAGATATTTCTGACAACGAACACTATCGAGAGCTGTCCAAGAAACCTGACTGCATTGGCATCTTCGTGTGTTTCACCGCCAAGCGAACGATGTGGAGATTCGAGGAGCAGGGTGAGTCATGGAATGGTGATTTTTTTCGGAATTTGCTAACAAACTATGTTTTTCCGTTTCTTCGAGATCCAAACAACACTATCGACCCGCGCGAAGTTTGTTTTTTGCACGATAAGGCTAATGCAACACAGCAAATCCTAAGAGAAAGTGCTATCGATTTCTTCTCATCAAACGAATGGCCCGGTGCATCCCCTGACCTAAACGTTGCCGAACATTTTGGAGCAGTGTTAAAAGACGCAGTGGAATCTTTAACGATTCAAGAACGTGGTGAAAATCGGTATTCTCGAGACATGGAGAAGGACATGGAGTACGATACTGCTCCGTTTGAGACTCTTCTCCGCTCCTACCCGAAACGGATGCGTGCTGTTCGAGAAGCAGGTGGTGGCCACACTAAATATTGATGTGACAAAAGCAGAAATAAACGTACTTTTTCATTATCAACCGCAGAACATTCCACTTAGTTTTGTTTATTTTCCAGACCCCTAGCAAAAGGTTATGCACAACCCTTTGATTCGCACATGTCGACCCTTTCGGTCTCGCATTGAAGCAGTTATAGAAGCTAAAAGCGCATTTATTGAATAGCCACCATATAACAAGAAGGTTTCTTGTGTATGCTCGTGATATGTTTCGATAATAAAGTTATTATCTCGACCTATATCCGTTTTCTTTCTAGACGTGAATCTGTCCTCAAATACCTTACGCACCCTTACCTGTCGTTAATAACGAGCCCAAGTTTGGTATCAAGCATTTCCAGACCCATGTCCATACGTTTTCTTCCTCTACGTGTGAAGAATGCTTCCTGAAAGTTTGGCCGTAGCTTTCTCTTTCATCTGTATATCTGAACCTCGATAATTCGAACACCTCAAAGAGCCGAAGTATTCCCCCCTTCCTTTGAGATTAGATTTATCGAGGTTCTACTATGCAATCACTTGTACAGGGTGTTTCAGAAAGGACTCCCCAACTTTGAAATGACATAACTTTATAACAGTGAGAGACAGAAAGGTGAAACAAGTGGTATGTTGGACAGACAGGTATGGAATTTCTGATACACCGGTTTGCAAAAATAGTTCCAATATTGGACATTAGAGGGCGTTGTAGTCACAAAGCAGTGTCCTTTAAATAGTGTATGAAAGTGTGCTACATGAAAAGATGTTCAATCACATTACAATGGTTTCGATATGGACCTTTTTTAACTTTAAATTTCTGTTGAAAGCTTCGCCTTGTCATTATCGGACTTCGATCTAATCGGTGGTATTCGAGAACAATAAAAACACGTTGCTCCAATGAATAAGGCATGATTTTCTTCAATTTCCTACAATAACTAATTCGATACACCTTCCTTACACGTGTCAGCACTGAACAAGACTGACGAATGAACTTTCTGTACTTCTGAGTACTATTTCAAGCTTCATCTGCTTGTAGCGCCATCTATCTATATATATATAAAGAAGGATGTTTGTGGGTCTGTCTGTGGGTCTGTTTTTTATACAAATCTACAGTTTCAGTTCCGATCTTGATGAAATTTCGCATACATGACCTTCAAAGCATGAGGAAGGTCACTGTCTACTTCAGATTTCGAAAAAATAATAATTATTGATAAAAAATCGATATTCATGGTTATGGCAGGGCATATTAATGAGAAATATCGCATGACCAACAATGCAAGACAAAGTTTTTGCAACAATGGTATCAACACGCAATTCACAAACACTCTGCACGGACCAACAATATATATCTCATGACCAACAATGCAAATAAAAGTTTGTGCAACAATAGGTATCAACAATGGTTTCAACACGCAATTCACCAATAACAATGAGCTCAAAATGATGATGCAAAGATAAAGCAATCCTTTCCAAGAATTATAACAATGAACATAAAATGATGATGCAATATGGATAAGTTTCAATTTGTAACAATGCATAGAATTCCTGTTATTCAGGTTTTTCTTAGAAAAGAGAGTTCTTAGTACTTAACAATTTCTTGAAAACCTTTAAAAATGATCAGTAGCTGGAGATAATGAAGAGTTAGCAGACTATTGAGAAAGAGTGGAAAGACGACAGAGAAAGCAAACCTTTAGCTCCGTGCTGTATTGAGCAAATGGGAAGCAAGTAAATAGAAGAATTGGCGACCGCTAGACTACCCAAAGTGATGAAAAGCCAAATTTTGCTTCAACACAGCGAGAGAAGAGTGGAAATTGCAACAACATCAAGTGTACATCTGAAGTAAGATTATCTGAGTAAGAAATTATTGGAGCGATCCATCCATTGTGAGCCTTTAAATAGATTTTTTTCCAATTTTCATTAAGAATTTTTCCTGTATTAATTCTAAGCATTTTCATGTTTATTTTTAAGATATTGCAAAATTTAAGTTAATTTTTGAGATTGTTCTGTTTTCATCCAAGTGGAATTATCCCGGGCAACGCCGGGTACCTTTGCTAGTTAGTCAATATTGGAACTATTTTTGCAAACCCGTGTATCAGAAATTCCATACCTGTCTGTCCAGCGTACCACTTGTTTCACCTTTCTGTCTCTCACTGTTATACAGTTATGTCATTTCTAAGTTGGGGAGTCCTTTCTGAAACACCCTGTATAAGGGTTATCCAGGAAATTCTAATGCGACATTAAAAACATTACCAGAGGAGCTTGAAGAATACACCTTACACTAAGTAACCTTACAACATAACAGCGGGACAACAGAGTGTCCAACTAGTTTCGCCATTTATTACCGGCTTTATCAAGGATAACACGACAATAGGCTTGTGAGCCTTTATATACAGAAATATGGTACAAAGCAGGCAACACGATTGGATAACAGAAAAAATATACAGAGAAGAAAAGACCAAACGTAAAAATATGACAAGAACCAATAAAAGCTAAATGTAAAAATAACAAAGTAAACTAATCGCGGACCTAGGAGAAGACGCATCCGGTTGTCAAAGGACAAGAGGATTTACAAAGAGGATAACAAAAGTAGCAAAATACGAGGTGCATTCAAGTTCTAAGGCCTCCGATTTTTTTTCTAATTAACTACTCACCCGAAATCGATGAAACTGGCGTTACTTCTCGACGTAATCGCCCTGCAGACGTACACATTTTTCACAACGCTGACGCCAGCGGCGAAGGCTTCTTTAGGAGTCTGTTTTGACCACTGGAAAATCGCTGAGGCAATAGCAGCACGGCTGGTGAATGTGCGGCCACGGAGAGTGTCTTTCATTGTTGGAAAAAGCCAAAAGTCACTAGGAGCCAGATCAGGTGAGTAGGGAGCATGAGGAATCGCTTGAAAGTTGTTATCACGAAGAAACTGTTGCGTAACATTAGCTCGATGTGCGGGTGCGTTGTCTTGGTGAAGCTCGATGTGAGGTTGTTTCGGTTTGTTGTCACACGATGTTCTGCCTTCATTAAACTGTCGCACCCAAGAACGCACTTTCGACACATCCATAACTCCATCACCACATGTCTCCTTCAACTGTCGATGAATTTCAATTGGTTTCACACCACGCAAATTCAGAAAACGAATGATTGCACGCTGTTCAAGTAAGGAAAACGTCGCCATTTTAAGTATCTAAAACAGTTCTCATTCTCGCCGCTGGCGGTAAAATTCCATCTGCCATACGGTGCTGCCATCTCTGGGATGTATTGACAATGAACGCGGCCTCATTTTAAAACAATGCGCATGTTTCTATCTCTTTCCAATCCGGAGAAAAAAAATCGGAGGCCTTAGAACTTGAATGCACCTCGTAGAGTAAAAGATATTGCAAAGGGTCGCGGGGGCAGCAGCCCTATGGAGGATCTCCGGTGATCGCGATCTTCCGCCATCAGGCGCATGTCCTCCCTGGTAATATCCAAGCGACTCGAACCCAGATTCTCCATGTAGTCTAGCCACCTGGTATCCACCGACCCCTTGGTCTCTTACCTACCGGCTTGGAAAATAACAACTGCCTAGGAAGACAAGTTTGCATTGGCATCCGTATCACGTGGCCATACCAGCGCAACTGAGATCTCTCGATGCGGAGAAGTAGCGGCTCGACACCTAAAGACTCCCTTATTGTGCTGCTGTGCACTCTATCGAGTAGGGAGTCTAACACCTGCCACACCTCTCAGAAATCTCATTTCTTGTACCCGCGATCGCACTCTTTCGGTCATTACCCAAGCCTCATGAATGGTGAGACTGGGGACAAAGATACATTTGAAGACAAAGAGCTTGGCTTTGTTACCCAGCTCACGTTTCGTTACCACGGATCACCACAGTTCGCGTCTGACACAGCTTGCTGCACCGATCCGAGCATCCAATTCTTTCTCCTGCCGTCCATCGCTCGTGAATGCAATCCCGAGATACTTGGACTTCCTCCACCTGCCTCAACGAGGCTCCTCTAACATGGAGAGCACACTGAGCAGGCTGTCTTGAAAGGACCAGAACCTCGGTTTTAGCCACACTCATCTACATCCCAGCTTCTTCACATTTGGCTACTGCAAACCGGTCTAGTACATGCTGAAGGTTCGTGCGAGAAGACCCAACGAGGACAAGGTCGTCGGCAAAGAGCAACCTCTCCACCAGGCAGTCGCCCACACAAACACGCTCGTCGCCTCGGCTGCCCCTGTCTATCCAGTTCATAAAGATAATGAACAAGAGGGGCGAGAGTACGAACCCTTGGCGGAGTCCAACACCCACGGTGAACGGTCTCGACTTAATGCCATTTATCCGGACACACATCTCAGAGCTATCGTACAGAGACATGATAGCAACCAGTAATTGCCCATCCACTCCTGACTCTCGCAACACTTGCCAGAGCTCCTCCCGAGGAACTCTGTCATACACTATATGATCAAAAATATCCGGACACCCCTCACAGATCATCGATTGGCCCAATGTCACATATATAATGACTTGCACATCATTTAAATAGCTTCCCACACCTTCAGACACAACTCTGCTTGGACATTGGCAAGAATGGGTCGTTCGGCAGAGCTCAGTGAGTTCCATCGTGGAACCATCGTTGGATGTCACCTATGCGGCAAGTCCGTGCGTGACATTTCCAGCCTTCTTCAGATACCCAAGTCGACAGTAGGCGATGTCATTATGAAATGGAAGACCCGGGGATCGACAACAGTTCAACAACGAACCGGTAGACCCAAGAAATCAACGGACAGAGACCGTCGAGTGCTTCGTCGTGTCACCCGCAGCAACCGGAAGTCCTCGGCGGAAAAAATTGCCACAGAGTTTCGAAACGCCTCTGCAAATGATGCCAGTACCGTGACAATTCGTCGGGAACTGCACACGATGGGATTCTGTGGCCGTGCTGCTGCCCACAAGCCCCACGTCAGCAGGGTCGACGCCAAGCAACGTCTGGAGTGGTGCAAAGCCCACAGAAACTGGACAATGGACCAATGGAAACGTGTAATGTGGACAGACGAATCTCGCTACACACTCTGGCAATCCGATGGACGAGTTTGGGTTTGTCGCATACCTGGAGAACGCTTCTTACCCGAGTGCACAGAGCCCACAGTCAAGTTCGGAGGAGGAGGAGTCATGGTGTGGGGCTCATTTTCATGGTACGGACTGGGCCAGCTCGTTCCTGTGCAAGGAATCGTGAACTCCGACCGTTATCTGAATGTTTTGGACAACTGTGCACTTCCAACGTTGTGGCAATTTTTCGGAAACGGGCCATTTCTCTACCGACACGACAATGCTCCGTGCCACAAAGCGAGGCGTGTACGGCAGTGGCTTGCGGACTCAGGGGTCGAAGAAACGGGTTGGCCGGCACAAAGTCCCGACCTCAATCCTATAGAGAGCCTGTGGGATGAATTGGAAAGACGCTTGCGGGCCAGATCACATGGGCCAACTTCTGTACCTGAACTGATTCTCGCTCTTCGGGAGGAATGGAGGAACATTCCGGAAAGTACCTACCAACATTTGGTGGAAAGTCTTCCCCGAAGGGTGGAAGCTGTGATTCGGGCAAAGGGATGCGCAACGCCCTATTGATTTCCATGAAATCGTGGCTAGAGCGCAAACGTGCATGTGTCCGGATATTTGTGATCATATAGTGTATGCTTTTTCGAGGTGCACAAAGCAAGCGTAGACCTCTTTTGCATACTTCCAGGATTTCTCAAAGATTTGCCTTAGAGCAAAGATGTGATCCGTCGTGCTTCGGAAACCACAGTGCTCCCCCGACAGTTTGGAATCTACTATTTCTCGACTTTTCTTCTCCAGACACTTAGCATACACTTTCCAGGAATGCTGAGCAAAGAGATGCCTCGATAGTTGTGATCCCTTTTTGAAGATAGGGATCACAATTCCTGTCTGCCATTGCTTAGGGGCCTGTCCAGATATCCAGGCAACCTGACACACTCGATTCAGCCACAGGATACCATCCTGATTTAAGGCCTTTAACATCTCGGACCGGATTTCATCATCACCTGCAGCTTTGCCAGTCTTCAGGGACTTAATTGCCCATCTGACTTCTGTTTCAGTGATACTACCGTGACTATTCTCCGCTCCAAGGTGCACCTCATATGCCTCAGTTGTTGCTGTCACCGGATTAAGAAGAGAGATCCGTTTGGCAATTAAGAAGCAGGTCTCGGTTAGACCTCTTAGCTTTGAAAATCTCGATAGACTCGAGAACAGCAGTTTTAAACGAGTCATTACAAACATGTATGATGGACATCACCTCGTCTTGCGTCTTTATGGCATGTCCAATACCGGCACGCTGGTTGGCATAGTGGGACTTATTGTCTTGTTTTTTGTAGGATGAAATGTGTGCCTTGTATCGTACATCAAAATTGCGGGTTGATAATTTGTCACAGAAACTGCAGTCCAAACGATACACTCCGGAGCGGGAGAAATTATTGGATATGCAGTGGCCGCGCAGTACTTGAAATTTTTATAGCCAACGATTTAGCCAATCGAGAATTTCTTTAAGCCAGAATCTCAAGTTTTTAGCCAAATTTAAAATTAAAAAAATATTTAGTCACATGATAATCGCATTTTCGAGGTTGAAAATAAAAATTTTCCATATAAACAGAATTAGCCTAGTACGAGGCATGTTTTTTAAGTAAGTACCGTTTTGCGATTCCGCCGCCGCAGCGCTACGGTCGGCGTTCCGCGCATGTGCGCTGGTAACTACATCTCTTGTCTACGCACTGACGCCATTACAGTCTGATTCTTCATTGTATACGTTGTTTACTGAGTGTTTAAGATGCCTCCGACAATCGTGAGTCCCGCCGATTGTGAAGTACGGGCTGTTATATGATTTCTTAGTGCTAAAGGCGTAAAACCGATCGATATTCATCGTGAGATCTGTGAAGTGTACGGACAAAACATTACGAGTGATGGAATGGTAAGGAAATGGGTGAGAGCATTTAAAGATGGCCGCACAAACGTGCACGATGAAGAACGGAGTGGGCGTCCTTCGGTCGTTAATGAAGATTTGGTGCAGAAAGTGGACGAAAAGGTGAGAGAAAACAGACGCTTTACAATTTCATCATCGTGCAACTGCTTTCCTCAATATTCTCGTAGTGTTTTGTATCGCATTGTGACCGAGAACTTGAATTACCGGAAATTGTGTTCACGTTGGGTTCCAAAAATGTTGACGGATTTGCACAAAACCCAACGTTTAGGCAGTGCATTGACTTTCCTCGAGCGGTACCACAATGAAGGTGAAGATTTTTTAGACCAAATTGTTACTGGTGACGAAACGTGGGTGGCCTACGTCACACCAGAATCGAAACGACAATCCATGGAATGGCGACATTCATCGTCACCCAAAAAAGTGAAGTTTAAGCAAACAATTTCTGCCCGGAAAATCATGTGCACAGTTTTTTGGGACAGAAAAGGAGTATTGCTAGTGGAGTTTCTGCCTCGTAATGAGACAATCAATGCAGCGTCTTATTGTGAGACATTGAACAATCTGCGTCGTGCAATCCAGAACAAAAGACGTGGCAAGTCGAGTAAGGGTATCGTTTTGCTGCACGACAATGCCCGTCCACACGTGGCTAATCGGACCAAAGATCTCATCAAATCTTTTAAATGGGAAACTCTAGATCATCCTCCATACAGCCCTGATCTGGCGCCCAGCGACTACCATTTGTTCCTGCACTCGAAGAAACACCTGGGTGGTCAGCGTCTTCAAGAAGATAACGAAGTCAAAACATTTGTGATAGAGTGGTTAACAAGTCAGGCGGCAGAATTTTATGAGGAGGGTATTCAAAAACTGGTGCCACGTTATGACAAGTGCCTCGATATTCACGGAAATTATGTAGAAAAGTAGATTAAGGTAGAGGCTTTCATGGAAAAATAAAATTATTGCGATATCTTTGCACGTCTTTTTTTAATTCCAAAACGGTACTTACTTAAAAAACATGCCTCGTATATTCGCCAAATGTGACTGTTCATTCGTCAGATTAATTGAATTGTTGCCACTGGCGATTTGGCGAGCGGACTGCGCGGACACTAGATATGGTATGGGTAGATGGGCTCAAGGTGCAAAGAAAAGGAGTAGGGGATCGGAGAGAAACTTGGAAGCCAAGGGAGGAGAGGAAACGAGAGCGGCGGGAGAAGTGGGGGCCTAGGGTATGTCAGGGGGTCTAGGGCAAAGTAGAGCGCATCTTCGGCATTGGAGTAGACGAGAGAAGGTGGAAGAGGAATAGCCTCGAATTCATCGAGATTTTCAAAGCTAAGAGGTCTAACCGAGACCTCCTTCTTAATTGCCAAACAGATTTCGATGTACACTGAGTTAGCAAAACTCATGGGATAGTTACTTAATATCTGGTCGGGCCACCTCTGGCCCTGTGGAGTGCAGCAATACGGCGTGGTAGTGAGTCTGCAAGTCCCTGGTACACTTCTGGAGGCAGTTGACACCGAATAGTCTGAAGAGTCGAAGATAGTTGCGGATGATCCAGTGCCCGGAGCCTGACTTCAACAGCATCCCAGATATGCTCGATGGGATTCATGTCAGGGCTCCAGGCTGGCCAGCTCAGTCGTTGGATCTCTCCTGCATGCTCCTCGAACCATTCACGGACGACATTGGAGCAATGTGGTGGAGCATTGTCATCTTGAAAGACTGCTACGCCATCAGGGTGTTGAAATGTCAAAAACGGGTGCAGATGGTCTCCGACGAGTTGACGATACCGTGGACCATTCAACGTTTGGTCCAGGATAACCAGAGGGCCCATTCCAAACCAATAAAATGCACCCCAGACCATCACTGACGCCCCACCACCCGTTGGCATGCGGGATCCATCGTTTCGTGAGGTCTGCGCCACACACGGTGCCTCCCATCAGCGTGGTACAGTTGATATCGTGACTCGTCTGACCATATGACGTTACACCACTGTTGCAGAGTCCAGCCAAGACGGTTGGTGGCAAATGCACGCCAGAGTGTCCGACGACGCTGGGTAAGCACCAGCACCCGTGTAGGGCGACGGCTGCCAAACCCGAGGGCATGAAGATTCCGACGAATTGTCCACCGAGAGAAGTTTCTAGTGTGGCCAGTATTGAACTGGTCTGTGATTTGCTGCACTGTTGCGCTCCTGTCTTTCTGAATCATTCGTCCCAGGTGTCGCCGGTCACGATCATTCAGGGCAGCTGGATGCCCGATATGGTGCCTGTTGTGGACTGTGATGCCTTGATACACCCTGGAGACAGTTGAGCGGGGAAAGCCAAATTCCTGCACCACTGCCGAAATGGAACATCCCATGCGTCGGGCACCTATTATCATACACCGTTCAACGACGTGCCATTTCTGATTAATCACTTATCGAAGCTCTTCCCACAGCGTCTAATGGTCCATTCCCAGAATCCGTTACCCCTGTGAATTCGTGAGCCATGCCCATCAATCAATGTGCTTGCTATCCCATGAGTTTTGCTAACTCAGTGTATATGCTATATGTAACTCTGTATCTGACCTTTTATAATATTTTTTACTCTATTTTGCTACCTTTGTTATCCTCTTGTCCTTTGACAACCAGATGTGTCTTCTCCTAGGTCCGCGATTAGCTTACTTTGTTATTTTTACATTTAGCTTTTATTAGTAAAATCTTACTTTTACGTTTATTGGTCTTTTTTTGCTCTGTATAATTTTTCTGTTATCCAATCACGTTGCCTGCTTTATACCATATTTCTGTATATAAAGGCTCACAAGCCTCGTGTCATGTTATCCTTGATAAAGCCGGGAATAAATGGAGTTATGAACTCTGTTGTCCCTTCATCCACTCATTTTACACTAATTTGCTACGTTGTTTCCACCATTGTTACTGCACCAGATATTGTATTCCGTTGTCATAGAAAGCAGCTGCCAGAACCCAAAACCACTACCAACAGCTTGTTTAACCTGGTCATCGTTGGGCACCGCTGTCCGCCAAGGAAGGATTTCAGATGTTTGAACAGATGGAAATCACGTAGGGCGAATGATCGAATTGGTTTCCGGTAAAAGCCTTCTAAATAATAAATTGATTTACCTCTGTCGCATTCAGTGATCGCGTGATTGAGCAGATAGCA
>JAHWFO010112801.1:0-13002 GCA_023313115.1 Rhysida immarginata | reverse complement strand
TTTTTTGCTAAACCCACATTTTACATGATGCTCTACAACTTTCTAAATAACACATGGGGTCTAACCCCTACCCCTACAAAATTAAAATTTTCAAAATTTACCCATTCACCCCCAGGACGCGAAATGTTTTTATTCTGAATTAGGGGACATTAAAACCAAATAATCAATATTCATTTTCCCCCAATCTGTTCCCCTTGAGTCGTTATTTGGACCTAAAGACGGGACACCAATTATATAGATTTTGGTAATATAATTTGGGATACAGAATTTAGCAAATGACTCACGCCGCTATGCCAAGAAAATTGATAAAACACACAGTAGATCTATTACAAACAATGTCTATATATTAATATGTTAATCTTTGAGAACTGTTAAGGTAAGTTTTATTGCATGGGAGTTTATTAATGTTATTCACAGCAAATTTCTCGGAGCCGGTACTTTTTATTAATCACTGAATGCTACGAATGCGCTACTTTTCATTACAGATCATCTTTCCTAAGAGATTGTAAGATGAGTCAATAGATGAATCTAGTGAATTTCCAAAGCCTTTGTCCTCTCATTGTCAGAGAGAAAAGTCTGATTTGAGTAGAATTTTGAAATTTCTCGTGTAACAGCATTTTCGGCCGGAT
Source organism: Rhysida immarginata (assembly GCA_023313115.1). Taxonomy (NCBI): domain Eukaryota; kingdom Metazoa; phylum Arthropoda; class Chilopoda; order Scolopendromorpha; family Scolopendridae; genus Rhysida; species Rhysida immarginata. The sequence goes on along the minus strand of JAHWFO010112801.1, from coordinate 12,373 downwards.
ATCAGTCATAAAATATTTGCTTTGTGGTTATTTTCATTTTAAGTAAATGCGAATTGGAAATTGTTGGTTAAACATGAGAAAAAATTTCCATAGAGAAATTAGAGAATACTTTTTTTATTTTTACTGAAATAAGAAATATTTCCATTTGTATTATTTTCTCTTCCTACTTTAGATAAATTTAAACCATGTAACATTTCTTAGAACTAAAATCGGATACACTCCTCCAAATCGATTTCAGGAAGATGATCCTTGTTGGGTTTAGCATTCCATTGTGGATCGGTGTCTCCAACGTCGACTTTAGTCGAGTAATCTGGCAGATCTCCGCAAAGATTCTTGTCGTTTCTTGCAAAGCTGGAATTGTAAATTTTAGTTGTGAAAATGTGACTAAAATCAACGACGAAATTTTCGATAATTGATTTGACGTTTGAGCAAATGGATGCTTTTGATGCACTGATCTAATAGTTAAATAAAGACAATTAATTTTTATTGCTTTCTTAAACGTGTAAATAGTGCGCATAAATGATGAAGTAGAAAGCTGGGGGGGGGGGGGTTACGGTTTATAACCAAAGAAAACCTGAGCAATGTATTCCGGTTTTCCTCTGAAGCATAAACTTCAGAAAAAAATAGCTACACGAGCAAAACAAGAACACCCTACTCAGCTCTTCTCTTATTTACAATGTTTGCCTCTTCCATTCTAATGAAATGAAAAACAGAAAAAAATTAAGATGTGTAAATAAGGGAAAGGTTAATTGTTTAAGTTTCATAAACAAGTTGTCTAATTTGTAAGCCATTTCTTGAAGCACATTTTACCACTGCTATATAATTTTAAAGTTGTTAAGCTCTAATAGCTCCGTTGTTTTGTCGATCAATTTTCAAACAATTTTCAAACGGTTTTTATTATCGTTCATAAATGAAAAGGAAAGGATTATATAACTGTTAGAAATTTCTTAGCGAAAGTTCTTATTGGAAAACAAGCATCCTCTGCGACATAAATGTTCATCTTTCTTCTTATAAATTGACCCCACTGAAAGGAAAGCCAGATAAGAAGTCGCATTAGTTAAGCATCAAAGAACTTTTGACTGTTGAACAGCTGTTTGCAACACTTCCTCAAATGGTTTTCCAGCAAAGAGGGCGCTCATGTAGAAATGACTTGGGTGAAAGTGCGTGACGACGTTGCTACAAGAATGTATAATGATAGAACAACTGCTGAGATAAATTTTTAATAGGAGAAAATTCAACCAGGAAACAAATAAAAGCGGGCTCCTTTTTTAACACGAAAAATGATAATTGTCAGAAAAGGCTGTTTAACACGCAGTTGAGAAATTCGTACATGGATAATAAATAAATGGAATATTTAAATAAGATATACGACCATGATTATGGAAACAACCGATGCAATTTTCAAGCTCTGCTTATGTGACGACACACATGCGGTTATGCTTGATGTATTCTTCGGAATAGAATAAACACTTTGTTCTCTTATTTCTTCTTGTAAGATTAGATAAGGCGATTCTCTTTCGGAAATGTTTCAGGCGCAACTCTAGGTAACTGAATTTAATTTTTAATTTAGTTTAATTAAATTTAATTTTAATTTAATGTACCAGCTTCAAACGAAGTTGGCCCCCACAGACCGAAGTCCAAAATGGGGTTAATATCCGGAGCGGAGACAAAATAAAACATTAAAAGAAACCGATTTCGTACTCATCGTTAAAAACATAAATAGAATTAGTGCTATTTAAATAGTTAAAAATCGTTATCAGCTTATAGACAGGAACAATATTACAGAGATTAGTTTGCCAAAAAATCGTTTGTAAAAGAAATTAAAAATGTCTTCCACCTCTGGGAACACGTAACCTGATATGTTTAAGAACACGTAATACAATAAGTTTATGATATACTTCAAAGTATTTAAAAGATAATTATTTAAAGTAGTTATTAAAATACATTGGACGATACATTTCAGGTAGCTGGATTGGCAGAAGAGGGCCCATTTCCTGGTCTCCAAGATCTCCAGATATAACCCCATTAGATTTTTTTCTTTGGGGCTCTGTGAAGGATACTGTCTACTATACCCCGGTGCGGGACCTGCACCAACTGCGAGCTCGCATCACAGCAGCAATTGCAAACGTTAATGAGGACATGTTAGGCCGGACATGGGAGGAACTATATAGCGGTATAAACGATATCGTGTTCAAAGGAAGAAAACGATAAGCTGTATATTTGAAAACTTATTTTCCTCAAAAATTGTATTATCCAACGCAGCATCACACAGTAATCCTTCTGGGAGGGTACGATGCCATACATTATTCTCTTTACATAAGCTTTACTTGCTTCATCGAATGCCATTCTTTTCTTCATGCATGTTCGTCTTTTTTTTTAAACTTTCAAAATCATACAGCCTCATGTGTTCCTACGTAATCCTGGTGTCGTGTATTTTAATGAACACAAACAGAGTAGAAAGCAAAGAGGTAATGAAATAATCAATTTTAATTTTTTGATATAAACTTTACAAATGATTGATAAGGAATGCTAGCAAATAGGCATGGGAATAAAGTTCATTAATCCAGCTCGTTGCTATACTCCGAATTAGACGGGTAGCACGTGGAGTCCATGGCGATATCAATTCCTGACCTCAACTCAACCTGGGGCTCGATAGTTGCTGTCGTCATATTGTAGGCGAATCAGCTCGTGAAGTATGAGCGTCGGTGGAATTTGGTAGGCCGGGAGAGGGTACCGCAACGTCAGATAGCGGCGACCTTATTAGGTTTGTCAACCGAGGAGGGAACGCTGTATGAAATAGAACAGGAGCATTAGTATAACACATCAATGTATAAGAGGGAAAAATACGAGACTCTCAAAAGCAAATGCAAGACTTTACGATCTATCTTATCTTAACAAGGTACCATGCGAAGCGGCGTTGCAGTCCAAGCGCGGACGTTCTGCAGGGCGCCCCGCGAGAATGCCGGCTATGCTATCTAGTGGTAACACCACCTCGATGGTTTCGATCCTCCACGGGAAATCGTTATGGGATGTGTATGAGACGGAGTCCTGTCGGTGATTCCGTGTATTCTCCGATCGTGGCAATCCTGTCGTTTGCTCGTCTGCTTCTGTGCAGTCTTCTGAGATCGGAGGAGCGTCGGCTTTTGACCTGGTCCGAGCGTCTGTTCCTTCCAATGAAGTGGCGGCTAACACCAATGGCGTCTGGGGTTTCGGGCTAATTTCGTCCTGATCAGATGCTCGCCCGATCCAATGTACGTCACCACTCGTTTCCGCAATGTCCCTTAGGCTATCATGGCGGGCAGGGTTTCCACTAGAAATCAGCTATCATGGCGAGCACGTGCCACGCCCTTTGATCGGTCGGGCTCCAAGGGCGCTAGAGGCGGGGGACGTAGGACGAGCCCTCCGGGGTCGTCTCCTTCCTTGGCCGGGTCGACGTCTGGATTCTATGTGGTTTACTGGAATTGAGCGCCGTCAAAAGCAGCGGGCCGTCGGCTGTGGAAATCTTCTCCGATCGGACTGCCCAAGCTCCGTATGGGGACTTCTATGAAAATGGCAAGATTCAGAGTCATTTCTATCAATAATCAAATGGTTACTTGCCCTGGGCTGTCCTCGCTTCTTAGATCCGTGAGACTCGTTCATCGGCGCCGTACAACATCGCAATTGACGAGTCTGGCTGGAGAGATTTCGTTCCTGGTGAAGGCCATCTACTTTCGTCTTCGCCTTTTATTCGGTCTTGGAGGATTCTGTGCCGAGTTTGCGCACTTCATCCTCCAATCCCGCGGCTCCGGTTTTTCCGTTCTCGACGGGCTCAGTCGACTGTGGTCGGGGGTGTCCCTTCTTCCGCGCTCTTCTTTTCCTCTTGTCAAAATCTCCGAAAAATCCTTTTTAACATTTTTCTTCCTTCGGGGATTTGACACCTGGCACGCTTTCTTGGCTTTCTCTCCTATATTTCCCGTCCTCAGGGCCAACATGCAATCGTTTAGTGAGCCGTTCATAGCTCATTTCGTCAATATAGCAAACCATCTCAAAGCATCTTACAAACTACATTTACTATATTATCATTCGGAACACAGTTCCAACTTTATTTCCATACCACACAAAAGTTTCTTACGACTATCGTCTAGCACTCAGCATCTGTTGATGTTAACAGCAGCTCCTCCATACAATGCCATTTTAAACTTCTAATCCATAGAGCAACAAAGGCTTTCAGCTCAACTTAACTGTTCGAAAAATTCTCCATCGAGACCACCTTCTCATATACACCAAACATCCACTTGCTATAGATAATGTTCATTCACTTCTATCTTGCACATTGTTTAATTCATACCCCCTCTCAAACATAAACACATTCGTCTTATCTTCTGCTTTTCCAAATATCATTCAACCTTTTTTACATGCTTCACTTATTAAATACTTCACTGTATGCCCCACCAGTTACATTACAGTATCTATTTTATCGATTTTGATACATAAACCAGATCTGCGTTAACATGTAGTTAAATTAATATTTCAGTGTTTTAAAAGGTGAAACCGGAAAGTTCGGTGACTGACTCAGAAAAACAAACAGGGACCGGTATTTCAGAGATGATACTTTACTGTCCTTTCAAGTATGCCCCATGGCCACAATGCAGTTTTGACATCGTTCGTACAACTGTTACATGGCGTGTGAAAATTCCTCTTTCGGTACTGCTTGAAGTTCCCTCGTTATAGCCGCTTGAATATCTGGAACGTCGAGAAATGTGTCCTTTCATTGTTGATTTCAAACGAGGAAACAGGAAGAAGTCCGGCGGGACACATCTGAAGAATACGGAGGGTGGTAAGGTTCTAGAATCTGTTTTCGCGCGAGGAACTGCTTCACCTTTGTAGCGATGTGTGGCCTCGCGTTATTATGCGGACGAATCCGACGAATGTACTTCCTTTGGATCTGCGGAACGAATTCTTTATGTATTACACCCTCTGCATCGAAGAATGTAATGAGCATGGTCTTCACTCTTGTTTTCTGGAAGCGAAATTTTTCCTGCTTTGGAGATGTGGGACTAAGTATCTTGTATAGTATAGCTATACATATTTTACAGTATATAAGTTAACCTTTGTTTCTCCAAGATAATACTTGTGCTGCATACCATGCTACCACAATGTTCACATAATCAACACCTGTAAAATTCAAGAGAGGCATCCATTTGAACATTTGTTGCCATAACGGTTTTGCTACCTGAAACAAAGGCTATAACATCGTTATATTATGCTTATTCATGTTATGTGTAGTCTCAATCTGCAACATTTCCATATTCCCTATGAGACCGGACTTTTGGGACACTCTGTGTATTCGCTATATGATACTTATTCAATAGGACGGAGAAAGTAAGCATCCATGCTTGTTTTTTCAGAAAACTCTTTATTTTTTTATTAATTTAACTTCAACATCAAGTATGTTAAACAAATTATCTTACCCGCTTTCACAGAATTAGATTCCAATCTTTAATGTAACTGTTGCATTCAGTATTTCCATCCAATTTGAAGGTCTCGAAGGCAGTTTTCTTTAGAACAACATTTCCAAATCGATGAAAAAAATACTACTTCAGCAGGTCAACCTTCTTTCTTTGAGCACGCGTGTTCCCTTATTGCCGGCAACTCTTCCTTTTTCAACGGTTTTATTTTTCTTTGAAGCACCTATAACGATTGAATTGAAGTTATAAAGACCAATAAAAAACTTTGTGTAAGATATAAACAGGTAATATTGGATAGAATGAAAGAGTCCTTACAGAGAAAGAACAAAATGTCAATACCTGTAATCGCAATAAATATTGTACAAGTAAAAGTTTATGTAGCAGTTAAAATTGAAAGCGTATTTGCAATTTTCGTACACTACACATTTAATTTTTAAATGCCAGCTTATAAACTTATGACTGCATTAAAATTTATTCATCTTTAGTATTCATGAGATGACTTCCGAATTTACTTACTTTCTAACTAATTCCTTGTTACGTGCGAACTCGAACTTTACTTTTTCCTCAATCGATCCCTAAACTGAATGAATAATTTTAAGGTAAAAGCAGAGAAGAGAAATTTAAACGAAAAGAGAGGAAATTTAAATTCATTTTCTCAAAAAAGATTATAAGAAAGTTCAATTTCCCGGGCTTAGTCCGACTATGTAATTGAGCTTGTAAATGTATTTTTTAAAATCTTAATGTGTTAATGTGAATATGTGATGTTCAAAATAAGAAATTTCTCACATCACATTTTTTTTTTTTTCCTTGCCAATTAATATTTAAGTTCAATTTTTTTTTTTTTTGGTTATCCGGAAAACCACTGTTTATTATTAATTTATTTTATATTATTTTTGGCTTTGAATCTAGATTCCTTATTACCTCTTATATTTTACTTTGGCAGACTACATATTTAATGGGCATATTTTCTGAGAGTTTTATTTTTTTTTTATATATACAATTCCTATAGGCATTTCTTTAAGACTATTACTATATGCAGTGTGTTGTATTGATGCATTTATTCTTTTTTTTTATCATTTACTGAAAGAGGATCCTTCAAATAATATTTAGAATTATAATGCTGAGAATATCTTTATGTATATTCCATTATTTATATTAATTATATTTCTTTCATGTCTTACTTAACAATTACTTAGGCTTATCAATTGTTAAAATTCAGCAGTTGATGCTATTCCATAATTTGCAAGTTCATGCTTCAGGAAAAGCTTTTCCATTGTTTTCATGTGCTAGCCATGAGCCTTTGGATTGTTGTTCCAAAAGCTTAAATTGGACAACACTGCAAATTTTCTTCACTACTCCTCTACTCTTCTGCTCTTCAGACCTTCAACTTTGGTCAGAAAATTGTGTAGTGTGTTTGCCTCCCCCTGGTGTTTCCTGGGGGAGGTCCTCTTTCTCCCTCCAAAACAAAAACTTTATTAATATCAACCATGGATCGCATGGTTGATATGATTGCCGACGGCCCCTTCGCCGTCGGCATGTTCATGAAGGAGCTATACGCTAAAACGCGTATACCTCCTGTTCTCCCGTCGGGTCACCCCGCTGTGACTGTTCTGCAGAGGCTTTCTTCGACAGAATCGAAGATGCTCTGCAGGCAACAGAATGTCGCAGACCGAATTGTCGATGCGGACTTTATCAAGGTTGGACAAACCACCGTCCACCTGAGCTACGCCGAACCCGGATACGTTCCAGTTCTTATCCGGGGCGCATCGCCACTGATGGCTGAGAAATATCTCCGAGACTACATGTCGGACTATGGGGTGGTGCGTAGAGTTTCGTACCCCCTGCACCCAGATTCTCCTCTTCAGATGACGGGCGACATCGTAGTCTTCATGGAGCTCCATAGAGACATTCCTTCTAACCTTGTGATGCGCGGAATTACCGTCTCCGTGTCTTACAAGGGCCAGAGGCAGTGCTGCTGGTACTGCAAAAAGACTTCTCATGTTCGAAAAGACTGTCCTCTCCTTCGGAAATGTGATTTCTGCCACAAGACCGTGCACAAGTTCCACCAGTGCCAGGAGAGGTCAGATGCCTTATCAGCAGCCCCAACGCCATCGCCTCAAGGAATGTCGTCCCAGCAACCAGGAAAGATGACTTCGCCGGCCAAGTCAACTGAGCCGAGCAGAGCAACAGCGCCTCGTCCTCTACCAAGGACGTCGAAGACGACCCCATCGTTGTCGTCACCTCCTCCTTCATCGGGGAAATCGAAGTTGGCCCCACCATCGATGCCTTCTTCATCACCGAGGAAGTCGAAGGCGACCCCACCATCGTCGCCTCCTCCTTCACCAAGGATTTCGAAGACGACGCCACCATCGTCGCCTCGTCCTACGACTCCTGGGAAGGAGATGCCGACTCCCCCTCCTCGGCCTAGTGTGGTGCAAGAGACTGCTTCCTCTCGTGCACCTTCGCCTGATGTTTCCCCAATGTTGGAGGACTGCCACTCTGCTGAAGTCATCTTGGACGATTCGTTGTGCTCCGGATCGGTGTTTGATGTGGAGGAGTTTCCAACTCTTCCTCCACCTGCTCTCACATCGGCATCGCAGCCTCTTCGAATCGTCTGTGCACCCACGCCTGGTATTATTTCATCCTCTGCTGGGACTACCAAGCCATCAGCGTCTGCTCAGCGGGATCTTCTTGCGACGCCTAAGAGCCCTCGCAAGAAAAAGGCCCGACGACATCGTAGCAAGAGGGACGGGATTCCTATGTCCTCTTCATCTGAACGAGACAGCTGCGTAGACCGTCATCATCGCAGCCCCTCTTCCTCTTCGGGACGTGCTCGCTCCCCTAGACGGAAGACATCTGAGCCTCCTCCGTCATCCGTGAGGCTCAAGACTCCTTCAGATACAGGTCAGCCCCCGTCAGCCTAAATTCGCAGTGAAGGTCTTTTCCCTAAACGTTCGTTCCCTTGGTTCGTCTTTTAAGCAATCGGTTTTGTCATCGTTCGTTGCCCTGTACAGGCCAGATATCCTACTCCTTCAAGAGGTTAAGCTTGCTGCTTCGCAGCAGCTTGCTAACCTACCTGGCCTTCGCAGTCAATATCCATCTGCGCAGTTCTTCATCAACTCATCTTCGCCACATGGACAGGGGGTTGCTACCATCATCTTCAACCCCTCCATTGTGGTGTCGAACTGCGTCTTTGACTGTGAGTGCAGGGTAATTTCTTTGGACCTCCTGCTATCTGGTCTCAAATTCCGATTGCTTAATGTGTACGCTCCGTGTTTATCAGCAGAGAAACGGACATTCTTTGAAGAACTAGACTTCTACCTGTGCTCGTCTTTGCCTGCAGTGGTTGCTGGGGACTTCAATTGCCATCCAGATGAGAACAACATCTTTTCATCTGGGTACGTCTACCAGTTGTGCCAGCGGAATGCACTATTCGATCTGTGGGCGTCTTCTTCCCATTCCAACCAAAGGGGGTCCACCTTTCACCAAGGGCCCTCTGTGTCATCAAGGTTGGACCTATTTCTAGTAGACGCCACTTTCGCTGGTGCCCCTGGTTCCATGGAGGTCATTCCTTGCTCTTTTTCAGACCACAGTGCCATCAAGTGGTCCTGGAACCCTCCATTCCCTGCCTCCTCTGCAGGTACTACTTCGGACAATTGGTTCCTGAACGTTTCTCTGCTTGACATCGATAAATACAAGGGAATGTTCGTTCGGTTTGTGGAAAGACACCTTCACAACCTGCCTCCGTCGCTAGCTTCGTGGCTTTCTTTCAAATCTAAGCTCCGTCGCTTCTTTAGAAAGATTGGGTGTGATGCTGCTAGACGCAATCGGCGCCATCTCCTCATGCTCCAAGAAATCCTGCGCCTCCTCCGCTGTTCCATCCCGAAGGGGGCATATGCTGATGACATCCGCCAGGTGAAGAGCGAGATCAATGCTCTAATGATCCGCAAGGCCGCCGGCGCAGCTCTCAGGGCCAAACTCTCCTGGGCGTCTGACGTCCGGAATATGTCGTCAGCTGCGTTCGCTGAGGAGAGGCGTCGCGCCAACAAGAAGAGGTGCCATCGTTTAGTGGTGGAGAATGGGACAGTGGAAACCGACGCTGACATCTTGTCGGCTTTTCACTCCCATTTTTCATCATTTTTTAGCCACCCAGTCTTTCCATCCGACGCCACGACGAATTGGATCGAGGCACTTAGACCTTTCACTGCGGATGCTGACCTGTCAATTACCCGTCCCTTTTCCGAAGATGAAGTCAAGAAGTTTCTGTCGATGGATGGCCGTCATCAGTCCAGCCCTGGATTAGACGGCATCCCGTACTCTTTCTTCAATGCGACTTGGAAACTTCTTGGGCCTTTCCTGGTGCAAGTTTTCAACTCCATCCTTAAGGACCCTTCCTCCATCACGTCGGACTTTACCGCGGGGAGAATCATCTTACTCCCCAAGGTACCGAATCCTGAACTCGTCACCCAGTGGAGGCCTATTACTCTACTCAACACAGATTATAAGGTCTTCACTGGCGTGCTACAACAACGGCTAAAATGCTTCGCCGACGAGTTCTTCGATCCGGGACAATCCTGCTCCATTCCATCTCGCAGGATGTCCGACAACATCATCACCATCAAATGTGTTATGGAGGAAGCGTGTGTGCGTCATCAGACTCTTGCCGTCCTAAGTCTTGACCAGGAAAAGGCCTTTGACAAGGTGAATCACGTGTTTCTTTTCCGAGTGTTTCACCATCTTCATCTCCGGAAATTTGCTACGATTATCTCAGCACTGTATGCTTCTGCCACGTCATGCGTGGCGATTAATGGCTCCAACTCGCCTTTTTTCGAACTCTGCAAAGGCGTTAGGCAGGGGTGTCCCATCTCTCCCCTCTTATACATTTTCTATTTGGAGCCATTATTACAATTTCTTAATCGCCACCCAGATGTCCGGGGATATGATTTGCCAGCTGCTTCCATCAACATCCGTACGCTGGCATACGCTGATGATGTAGTATTATTTGCATCTGATGCGTATTCCTTGGGCATCTATAAAGAATCTTTCGATCACTTTAGCACTTCGACGGGAAGTTCCATCAATCTCGTCAAGTCTAAAGGCATCGCTATTGGGAAGTGGACAGTGGATTATCTCCAAACCTTCCCAATAACGTGGTGTGAGCAAATCACAGTGCTGGGATACGTCTTCTCCTTTCTACCCGACATGGACTCTCGTCACTGGCAGCAAGTTATTGACAAGTGTTTGTCTCGCCTTGGCAAGAACTTTCGTTATTCCACCTCGATGTTTGTCAAGGCGAGGTTCATCAAGTCACACATCTTGTCCCTATTGACATCGAAATGCCTATTCGCCTTGCCATCTCCTCAACTTTTGAAGAAGGTGCACGGTGCTATTGCAGACTGTATTTGGGGGTTTGCAGCAGCCCGTCATCCCCTTCGCCGGGAACTGCTGTATATCCCCTTCGAGGGAGGAGGCCTGGGCCTGCCTAACATCCGGCACTACCTCATTGCGGCCAGAATGGCTGCCTTGATCCGGGTCTTCCTTCTTCCCCCTCCCATCTGGGCCAATTTTCTGTTCCTGCACCTGCGTTTCTTCTTCAAGGTGAATGGGCTACCAGTTCCCACTTCGCTGCCAGTGACAATCAACCTACGATCTCCTGGGTTCTACAACCGAATCCAGGGAGACTTGGCGACCTTTGTTAAAGATCTGCGTCAGGTAGACCCACAAGACTGGGGGAGCCTACGTCTATCTTGGTTCTTCCAGCAGGCCGACCGGGGTGCGTCTTCTGACATCGTGCGCTGGCACCCCGAATATCCATGGTCAGCCATCTTGAAGGCCATCAAGTCCTTCGCCTTCGAGAGGACTGTTTTCAATTTTCAATGGCGTCTGCTGCACCATGGATTCTATACTCTCCAACGTCTACATCAGTGGGGAGTAGTCGGCTCTGCTGGTTGTTTGGTTTGTGGGTCTCCTGAATCCATCGACCATGTCTTTTTCGAGTGCCCGTTCGCACAGTCCATCTGGGATCGCCTTTCAAGACATTTTCATCTGACTGCCTTCTCCATCCAGTCAGTGCGATTTCTGATGGACTACTCCACCGGTGTTGCTTATAAGCTGGACCTGGCCACTTCCATCGCCTTCATGAATAGGGAGCTTTGGCTGGCTCGTCAGCAACGACTTGCTGGTGTGCCTCCGCCAGCCTCAGCCATCTGGAGAAGAGGTGCCTTCCATCTTAGGTCTTTCCTCCAGCTCGAGTGGCCACGGCTTGGCCCAGCTACGTTTCGGAGACGCTATTCGTCATCTCAGCGTCTCTGTAAGGTCATTGGAGGGGATACGAACAACATCTCGTATCTCTTCACCTTTCCCCTCAACATCAATGACCCACCGGTGAGCGGACGGGCCTCCTCTTGAGGCGTTTACATAGGAGCAGCCCTTGAGGGCTGCCCGTACTCCTATCGCATGTGCGCCTGGGCACCCTGCCTGTTCCACGATCTAAGGGTGCCCCTCTGGAGCCATACCACCGGCTCCAGTTCCAACAGCAGCCAGGATGTCAGCATGAAATACCATCCAGCTTTCACTACTTCTTTTGTGTGTCTGCAATAGTTCTACTTCCAAAATGTAATAAATTACATTGTTTCCTTCTATTTCATCAATATCAGGAAATGTAAGATACTTTTCTATTTTTTCATTCTCACCCGTTTAATCTGTTGAGATGGACATTCTTCATCATAAACTTTGACGCAGATTGTTCTGGATTTCCAGACAACCTCTTCTCCGGATTCCATCTACTACAAGTCCTTTTTTCATGTAACCATCACACTGTTGTAGTGCATCATGCTGTGCGGGACTTAGTTAATTTTTTTAATTAGGACAATTTAACCTTTCTAAATTCATAAATTTCTTTATTTTATCTTATTCTCTTCTTTCTT
>JAHWFO010112800.1:0-13675 GCA_023313115.1 Rhysida immarginata | reverse complement strand
TTCTGTTCGAGCAAACTTAGTTTATGTTCCGCCTGCTCGTTATGTTCCACTCTCGCCACGTCGCAAATCTCCTTCGATGCAGTAGACCGACCTTCGTCGTCGCCTGTTCTATCCAGCGCTTTTTCCGCAGCGCAAACTACAGGACTCGCAAGGCCTGGAAACGTGGAAAACTCCGCTCCGCTTTCACTCGTCCAGTTCGGCTCGGAATTCCCGCGGTCATTGTCACGTGTCTTCGGCTGACCTTCCCCTTGTGGTTCCCGGGGGGAAAGAACTTCACGTTTCCCGCGGAACACACGACAGCGAGGTTTAATTGTGGCTTCGTTATAATCAGAACTATCTAAAAGCCTAACATGCCTCCCGTGTGACCACTTTGAAGTTCCCCTTGACTCCGGGTCCCTAGGAAGGTAGCTTGAACACGACCGCTTCGCAATCCCTTCCGTCCTCATCCCTTTCCGAACTTGTTCTCCTCTTCTCTCTCTCTCCTTCTTTCCAAATCTCCCCTTTCTCTCGTCGCCCGTTTCGATTGGCTCCTTCCCCGTCTTCTCTCTCTAGCTTCTCTAATCTCTTTATTAATAACACACGACGCTCTCTTCTCCTGACTTCTATTATTAAAAATGCCCGACGCTCCCTTCTCCTGACTTCTCCTATCTTTTATCGTCTGCTTATTCGTCTTATCTTTCGCCTGCCTATTTCCATCTTCACAAACTGGGATTTGGACACAATTAACGTTGCCCTCCTCCAAATTTTGTGACACATAGTCATATGTAATTGGAAATATGTAAATGTCATATGTAGTCGTAAGTAATTGGAAATAAAAAAATTGAAAATTAACAAGATAAAACAAAATAATAAAAAAAAAATCAAACAAACTTACAAATGGATAATCAGAAAAAAAAATTGATATCAGTGATAGAAAAACAAAAACAGGAACCTCCAACAAATGACACCTAAAGGACACAAAAATTACTACTAATAAAATAATTACAAGATAAGCTTAAGAGACAACGAGGATAAACTAGACGAAGGTGACGGACGAGAAGTAAATGAACAAAGGATGGAGAGCAGCACAGGAGGGAAGAACAAAGACTCAAACAAAGAGAGAGGTCCTGGAAAAGAAAAATGAAAGAATAAATAAAAAGATAAAAAAAATTAAAATAAAACAAAAAATATAAATAAAAGAAAATCAAAGATTAAACTGTAGTCCGGTAGGATTCACACAAAAAAAACATGGAAAAGGAAAAAAAAATATCAAACACATGAACGCAAGGGGTCGTCCACAAATTATGTCATCCTTTTTCCAAATAATTTTATACCCCCCTCCCCCCTTTGTCAGCATACGTCATATTTTTGTAAACCCTCCCTCCTCCCTTCGGTCATACGTCATCCTGACACGAAAAGTGACAATTATATTCTATTAATCAAGATGTAACGAGGTAATAAATAAAAACAATGCAAACATTCAGGGAAAAATATACCAATTATTGAAATATTTGCACATCTTTAATCCATGGTGAGGTAGCCCAAATCTCCAAATCTTTAATTATTACAGACGTATTTTTTAGAAGTTGGTTTAGGAACGAACACGTCAGAAATAACAAATTCGCTAAGCCACACAAAAATCATCATCATCTTTAATACCAGGCCTGTAAATATGAAACCGGAATTTACCTATAAATGGCATTCGCTGCCAATGTATTTACCGTCAAATGGGATCGTTGGCGCCATTTTTCACATACAACAGCATACATGTATTTTCGAATTTTGTGCCTGGAAACTACGATTTGCATACAGCATTGATTTTCTGTTACCATTTGAAGAAAACTGCTGCAGAATCGTATTAAATGCTAGTCGAAGCTCACGCTGAGTTGTAAATCACACCGCTTTGAGTGGTTTAAAAAATTCAAAAGTGGCGTTTCTGACATGAGAAACGAATAACGTGGAAGACACAAAGTTATCTATTATGAGCTGCTGATACCTGGCGAAACCGTTAATACCGAACGCTACCGACAACAAATGATCGATTTGAATCAACCTTTGAGTGAAAAACGACCAGAATGCAAAAAAAAAAGGCAACACAAAGTGACTTTGCTTCATGATAATGCACCACCACACATAGCAAAATTTGGTCAAGAAAATGATTGAACAAGAAAAGTTTAGTTGGACAATACTTTCGCATGCGGCTTACTCATCAGACTTGGCTCCGACTACTACTTATTTGGATCGATGGGACACGCACTTGCTGAACCGTGCTTCACTTATTACGAAAATGTAGGAAACTGGCTCGATGACTGGTATACTTCAAAACAGCAACAGTTTTTTTGTCATCCATAAATTGTCAGACAGGTGGGAAAAATTTATAGCCAGCGATGGGCATTACTTCGAATAAAATATTTATTATCATTTTCATATAATAAATGTGTATTTTCTGTACAAAAATTCCGACTTCAAATTCACATGCCTGGTAGATGAGTGCAAGTCAATCTCTCCTTGTTTGCAGCTAATATTATCTACGACTGCAAGTGTTGTAGCAGGAGATTCAAATTAGAGGTCTCGCCATGAATTGCTTGCTGGAATTTCATGCACTTGACAGAAAAGAAAATAAAGACCACAAATTTGGCAAACACGTTTGTGCTAGTTTCCCTGCACACTTTGACAATATGCATCATATGGGAATATTCTATACTTTTATATGTAGTTGAGATAACTTTATGAGAAAGTGCAAGTGTTGCAAACAAAATTGGAAACCGGTCACTGACATGAATGGGTTTCCCTGTGGAAGTGCTGTAAATAAATTGGTTTGTTTGTTATTCCAAAAAAAATGCTAGGTATCTGCTTTTCCCCACGGTTTGTCAGTTAATACTTCTTAAGAATATTGTTTAGCACTGGGTTAAGAGTTCAGAGTTTTGTTTCTCATCTTATGCTTTTATTCGTATACGTTTATATTTATCCTAAATTGGGTACAATTATATAAATATAAGGGATACATACAGTATATCTCATTAAACCCGTCCATATTTACATATGTAATCACTTGCCTATTGGTTTGTTAACATAGCTAATTACACTGGGCAACAACGAAATTGCTTCTTAGGTGAAAATACCCAAACTTGAATGAATTTAATGTGCTGAACACGAATATCACATTGAAAAGAGTTGATTGGCTCTCGTTGCAAAGATATTGATGTGTTGTCCGTTGTATAGGTTCTATCGGTTTTTCAGAATCACGGGAACCATCTTCCATCTATAACTATCGGGCATGCTGTGTACATGAAGGAGACGTAGGACAGTCTAAAGCAGCTATTGGAGAGGATTAACTAGAGTAAATATGGCTGGTAGATCTGTGCTAATCTAAAGGTAGTGTCTCTGTTGATAGGTTTGCAGCAGAGATATATATAGTACTGCTATTTTCTTTGTCTATGGGACAGCAGAGCAATCGATTTGCACTACATCAAGAAAGAATGGCCTCCAAGCCTGGAGATAAGAATGTACAGCACCCACTATTGGCAGAACCACACAAAATTACTCGTTTACAAATTACTAAGAAATAATAGCCAATTCAGCTTTTTCTTAGTCATATTCGTGTTCCGCACATTGAATTCATTCAGAAATGACTAGTTTCATCTCGGAAGCACGAACTTTTTCAAATTTTGTTGTCCAGTGTTATTAAATGATTAACAATTTGTTATTTATAAATTATGTGTTTATAATATTCTCTTATATATTTGTTCAAAAGTTTCTCCATTTACTGAATTGCTAGAAATTCACTCTCCACTCGTGTCAATTTCTCCCATGATTGACTGGGGATGAAAGATTGTCCATATGGGCGCAATTAGAATTATATGTTAATTAGATTATAAATTGCTCAGATATTAAATCTTGTAACATTTAACTGAAGATGGTTTAAAATAAAACGCGTATAAAAATAAAAATAAAGTTTGTTGCAAATTTGAACCTGGATATCACTGTTCTTAATTCATTGTGCAACATGGAATAATGCAATCTATGTAAAACCACAGATGAAAGATATCTCTTTCAGCTGTGGTAAAACCGTCTCGTATATTCATGTAATTGATTCCCTGCACTTCCCGTGTGAAATTGGAGTGGTTGCGTCTCAAAATTTTCCTCAAGTCTATTATAAATTTATATTTATTTATTTATGTAAATTAGTTTAAACTGATTAGTGATGACTGTCATTTTGGGCAAAACCCCCCAACCCCCGCTTGTCATTCTTTGTCAGCATTCCGCGATCCCCCCCTCCCCCCTTGGATGGATGACGTAATTTGTGGATGACCCCCAATCTAAAACTAGAGTCCGAAACAGTCAAAAAAAAGATTGATTTTGCAATCAAAAGTTTAAACGGGACATGGCTTGAAATAGCTGGATACGTAAAATGGACTGATGAGAGTCGATCGGTTCATAATTTTGAAGATCCGTTGGCCAAAATAAGTAGCGACGGCAGATTATAAACTGAGCTGTCTGGGACGATAACTGGTCAACAACAATAAACCAAACACTCCCGATCCGCACAGGTACTGAGGAGAAAACTCGACTCAACTACGACGAGCAAAAGACTAAGTCCAAGTCTACGTAGGGGAAACCCACCGCGACGAATTCATCTTAAGCATGGGAATGAATGAGCAATAGACACAATAAAGTAACAAAACAACTCACAATAAGCCGATCGGTAGTAAAGGGGCAGACATCATGTCCAAATAAATCAATCCACCCGTTGACTGTAGAAGAATCTAGGAAACTGAGAGTTGAAGAGTAGGAGACAATGGCTCCTCATGTCGAAGAGTCCTTAGTAGCAAAGAGACAAACTAAATCTTGACTATGTACTTGGCAAACATGATCGTTAAGACCAAGAGGAGAGTAATGAATTTCTGTAAGTCGCGGATGAGGCCGAGGAGAGACCCTGCACTCCACTCCAACCAGACGAGAAGGAATAGACTGAATTAAAATAATAATTTTCTCCAGCAAAAAAAAAATTTTTAAAGTTCCCAGGGCACGAGACACGTAGACTCGCGCTCAAAAAAAAAAACAACGCGACGCTCTAAAAAGACAAACCCTTGATAACAAAGGCAGTTAAAGAATCAACAATCGCACACAAAAGTGCTGAGGAAAAAGAAAACGCGCACGCAATTCAAACAATCTTATTAGATACATATTTTTTTTGTTTTTTTTTTTGAAAGAAAAATTTAAAACAATAAAGATAAAAATAATTTCAGAAAATCTAAAAAAAAAAAATTTACAATTATTCCTACAAATAATTAGTGAAAACCGTCATTTCATGCTTTCTCCTCATCCAAAAAAATAAATTACTTTAAATCGTAACTACGAAAAGACAATTCGTAGGGTTTTTCCTATCGTTTTATGGCCAAAAAAATCAACACTTAAAGAAAAGTGAAAAAAATTTTTAGAATCTATGAACCGATTGTTGATCAGAAACTTCAAGACGAAAAAAAAACGTCCAAGTCATTGATAAATTATACACTTACCATGTTTAGTTCACAGGACGAGTGAAATATTAACTAGTCCCTTCAGCCGCGAAAACAAATCGGTTTTATAAAGGAGAAAAGTCTCGAAATCACAAATTAGTCTCATATTGGCCTGGCCAGGTCAGAATTAGAGGAAAGTAATTAAATGTTTCCTCGAATCAAAAAAAAAAAAACCGATACGCGAGGGATAGTTAACCAAAATGAACACTCATACGTAAGGGACAAAAAAACATTAAAACAACGCGAAACGAACACGTCATGTGTACCCTTTAAATATATGTTAGGAGGGGGAACACGGTAACCTCCTAAGAACCAAACTAAAAGCGTAAAAAAAAACTTAGCCATCAACCAGGACACCTGTCTCTTACTGCCAAACAACTAATCGGTTCCATTTCCACAGTAAGAAAGAGACAGGAACAGCGGCTCAATCCGTTAGTATAAAGCACACAACGAGGAAGAGGGAAGCGCATCTCAAGAATAATCATCATAGGGAAGACAATGCTGCTAATGATCATCAATTCGTAGCAATTGGAGCTAAAACACGTAAAATTCCGTGTTTTACTAACCCGTTCAAAAATAAAACAAAAACGGTACGCTACAATGTATACATACATACATATATTTATACTGAAAATATGGTACAGAATAAGAACATGATTGAATGAAGAAATGATAAATAGTAAATAAATAATTTATACAGTGGCGACATTTGGATAGGAGAATGGTTGGATAAAGAACCAATAACAATGAAATTATAAGGAAACCTTGAGAGGAAAGTTGATTGAAATATAAAGGAATAAATGACGTCATATCAGCTACTAATACCATAAAGGATTAAAATGCTCTTCCATCCGCTATCCGCTATAGGTATTTATGTTTGTTTTGATATTCAATGTCGTAGCTGTAGTCATTTCATCAGTAAACTTCATGTATATCATGTGTAGCTGTATCCGACATTCAAAGAAATGATGTACGAGATTTAAAAATCTCCAGATTTTTCAAGTGACTCTAAGATTTTGAAGTTTGTGGGATTTCTAAAGATTTGGGAGAGATTTCATAAATCTGTAAGATTTGACTACGTAACTCGGAAACCACTTGTTGGAATTCGATCAAATTTTAACGGTATACACAGTTGTAAGTACCTTATCATTCCCTAACTTCATTCCTTAACTTCATTTTCCTAGGTGTTATAAAACCTGAGTTATTAAATTGTTGATCTTAGTGGCGGCATTTTTATTTGTGTTCATATCTCGATTACTTACTTACTTACTTATCAAACCCGCTTATCCGTTAGGGTCACGGGGGCAACAGCCCTATGGAGGATCTCCAGTGATCGCGATCTTACGTCATCAGGCGCATGTCCTCCCTGATAATACCCAAGCGACTCGAACCCAGATTCTCCATGTAGTCTAGCCACTTGGTTCTAGGCCGACCCCTTGGTCTCTTACCACTGGCCTGGAAATGACAACTGCCTAGGAAGGCCAGTTTGTGGCATCCGTATCACGTGGCCGTACCAGCGCAACTGAGATCTCTCAATGCGGAAAAGTAGCGACTCAACACTCCCTTATTGTGCTGCTGTACACTCTATCTAGTAGGGTAACACCTGCCACACCTCTCAGAAATCTCATTTAGGCCGCTTGTACTCGCGATCGCACTCTTTCGGTCATTATCCAAGCCTCATGACCATAGGTGAGAATGGGGACAAAGATAGATTTGAAGACGGAGAGCTTGGCTTTGTTACCCAGCTCTCGTTTCGTTACCTCGGATCGCCACAGTTCACGTCTGACACAGCTTGCTGCACCGATCCGAGCATCCAATTCTTTCTCCTGCCGTCCATCACTCGTGAATGCAATCCCGAGATACTTGAATTTCTCCACCTTTCTCAATGAGGCTCCCCTAACACGGAGAGCGCACTGAGCAGGCTGTCACATTTGGCTGCAAACCGGTCTAGTGCATGCTGAAGGTTCGTGCGAGAAGATCCAAGGAGGACAAGGTCGTCAGCAAAGAGCAACCTCTCCGCCAGGCAGTCGCCCACACAAACACGCTCATCGCCTCGGCTGCCCCTGTCTATCCAGTCCATAAAGAGAATGAACAAGAGGGGCGAAAGTACGCACCCTTGGCGGAGCCCAACACCCAGGGTGAACGGTCTTGACTTACTGCCATTTATCTGGACAACCAGTAATTGCCCATCCACTCCATACTCTTGCAACACTTGCCAGAGCTTCTCCCGAGGAACCCTGTCATATGCTTTTTCGAGATCCACAAAGCAAGCATAGACCTCTTTAGCATACTACCATCTCGGTTATCGTTCAAATTCGAACCCATGTTCATATGAACTTTTCTGCTTAGAATCATCCATACTACCTCTTCTAAGTGTGAACTCAGCCTGTATATTTTACTTTTGTTATACTTGCATAATGTACTGTTTGTACCATTGTTTTTAACATTACAGGATATTTATCATATTAATAACGTGATTCCTAATTAAAATAGATTGATACTGAATATTTAGAAAATCTTTTTAATAAGCGTAAACCCGATTTCTGCGGGTTTTTGTTAGATCTGAAGATGAGGAAAATATTTTTGCCGAGTTTTGACGTAGAACTACGTCTATCAGGGGTGCAGCCGAGGAAAAATTCAGACGCGATTTTTCGTTCAAAAAATGATGTACATATCTCAGTCTATATCTTTCTATCACTATATCCTACAACTATGGTCATTATCTCGTTAGAAAGAGGAAGGTTGAGTCTTGAATAATAAGCAAAAATTTCACCAAATGAGCCACTGGGTCAAAAGTTACAGCAAGTTAAAGTTAAGTGAATTTTATGCTCGCCATCGTAATAACGGAGTGGCGCTGCTGCAGCTTATACGTGTGCGGCGTGTATTGGAACTAATTGGAGCTAACCATGGCCTACGAGAAAAGGCCTGTACATTAGGTATAAAAACATGGAAACACGAGCGTTTTAAGTATATCATCATTTATATAAAATCAGCGACGGTGGACGTTGTCACAACAAAGAAAAAATTTAACAATGAGTATCTAACAATGGGTTATTTCCCGATTATACAAACGGGTGGGTTCGCTTCTAGTTTTCTATTAAAAATATGTTGTAAAATAATAAAATATATATTATTTTAAGCAGATTAATTATTTTAAGAAATGAACTTTGAAGTTTTGTTAATTTCTTAAAACAAAATAATAAATCTGACTAAAAAATATGTTTTCAAACATGTTGGTCTTAGTTGTTTGTAAAAATATAAATATATGGGTCTTTAAAACAACAGTGATTTTACGACATAGAGTCGACGCGTTTCAGCCGTGGCTTTCTTCAGGACTGATTCAGATACAAGGGTTCGAATTAAAAGCATTCATGAACAATACTCTTCGATCTAAGATAGCAAATGGGCAGCGTAAAGCGAGTGGGTGTGGCAATTTATAGAAATTTGAATAGTGTAGCAGACTGTAAGCCTGTCGAGCATCACATAAATGTAAGACGGAGAATGATTGAATATGGAGTTGGCGATTTATGTTTAGTGGACGTTACCTTAAATGTTTCTTCAAAATTTATATTGGGCTCGATATATGTACATCCAAATACTTCACGTTTAGATTCAAAAAATACTTACATTGATCTGTCATTTACTAGAAATATAACTCCGAAACTTTTGTCATCTGTTTGTTACTTTTCATATCGCAGACCCATTCTTCACAAAATTGTAATGTAATTGAATATAGTAACTTTTTTTTTTTAATTTTGTTCTTTTTTTCGCCAAAAAAATACGCACTAACTGTAACCAATAATAACATACAGTAGTAGTTCTACGCCTTAAAAACCCGCGGCTTTGGCAGTCACCAGAGCCTCCGTCAATTTTTTTTGCTTATTTTTTGCGGATTGTTGGATAGCGCAGAGATCGATTTTTTTTTTTTTACAGATTTATGAGATTTGTGGGACGGTGTACGAGATTTGTGGGACGGAGTCCTTGGTATCATGTCTAACCAACTAAATTGTCAATGGTTGTGATCCGTTATTATCTTTGATTTTCATCATTATTTTTCGTTCTATGTTGTAGTTTTATTCCCATTGGAGTGTTGTAAAGTAATAAATAAAATAAATAAATTTTGTAAAATACAGTTATCTCTATTTATAGCACAATTCTTTAAAGTCGATTACTGAATTAAAAATTGTGTATTTGAAAGGAGATGAATCGCTATAAAAGTTTTTCCATGAATATTGAGGACAAAAAATAAATAATCGGTATTTGTCTTCATTTTTCTTCGATTGTTTTCCTTTCGATATTTACGGTGTAGATTCTCTTTCGTCGAAAGCGGTTTGGAAAATGGACGTGGGCTCAACTTCTTCCCAGTATTGTGTTTGGTCGCCGACCTCTCTCGCCAGTCAAAATTAGAGCGATTAAATTTTTGACGAACTAAAAAACAAATCCGTTCGTTTCCAAAACTCATTTAATCGATTTTTTATTATTTACGAAGAAGTATTTGAGGAATTTTTCCTTTCTCTCTCTCTCATGTTTTTTTTAAATTGCGCATCTCCCTCATCATCTGTAACGTTCATGTTAGAGAAAAACGAAGATTATAACACTTTTCCAATAGGATGCTTGTTTATTTAATAGAAAATTACACAAATTAAACGTTTTTGAATGTTGGGATGAATGAATGGGGTTCAATGTTGCTTTAATTTTAAAAAAAAGAAGTAACAAGCAAAAAGTACAGGTAACTCTATATACGTAAAATATAATTAGAAGCAAATATAAATATAACTTCGTTTCCTGCTCTGAGGAAGCAAATGTTTCAGATACAAAACACTTGAGGGTAGCGAAATAATTTTCCCATTGCTCTCCTTCAAATTCGGTTACAAGTCATTCTATTTAGTGTAGGTTCCTTGTTGTTGGACAATTATGTTGGCTTTACTCTTGGTGGTTTTTATCGTTTATTGTTTATCTTTTTTTTTTGAAATTATTACTTTTCCTCCTCCTCCCTCTTTTTCACCTTCACTTCGGAAATATGCTAGCTTTCTCTGTCTCTCTTTCTCTCTGCTGATCTTCTACAGGTGGCTGCCCGCGTGCTCGACAAGGTCATAGCCCTTGGGAAAACGAGCACCACCCCCACATTTACTACTCTACCCACCTCCGCATCTGTCTGTCTGCCTTCCTCACCCGTCGTCTCTCCTTCAATCTCAGGAGCTACTCTTTCTCTCCTCACCCATTTATATTCTTAATCATCGCCATTTATTCCACATTCTGGTTATTTTGCAAGCGTGCCTGGATTAAATTAGGCATAACTCTTGAAACTTACCTGCCACTTGATTTTGTCTTGTGATTGACGTGTGTTGTCATCTGTTGCTCTCACTGATGATGAAGATGATGATGTTGGTGTTCCATGCGGATTTCTGGAGTGTCTAAAGGGGAATTTTTGTCTTTCCTTCCTTCTTAGGACGCCACGTGAAGACAGAGAATGGAATGAAGGAGCCCGGATCGTCAACAGAATCGGTAAGTGATCCTTCTTCTTCAGTTTTCATTTTGCCTTAATTCCTTCTCATTCATTGAATATGAATTGGATACTCATTATTGCTATATAGAAAATTTTAATTATGTAACGTAAACTGAGGAAACAGTTTGTTCTGTAATATTTTGTAATTATTTTATAGACCAATTGACCAAAAGTTTAGCATATACTTTTCTTTTTCTAAATAATTTATACACCCAAGACTGTCCTGATTCTTGGTCCTAAGGCCCATATTAGAATTTCCATGTACTGAATTGGTTCTTCGTGTATACCCTTTGAATCAAAGATTAGGTTTCTGTTCGTCATTTCAATTTAAAACTTGTTAAACGATCTATAAGAGTTGCTACTCGTTCTGGATCTCTGTGTTGATACTATTAAAGTTTCTTGAATAATAAATAATTAAAAAAAAATAACCCAAATCGCATTATTTTATTTAATCAGTTTTACTGAGTGTATAGATTACGTCTGCGAGGAATAATAAGATGGAGAGGCCCGAGCGTGGGCGTTCAATTTGGTCGAGGTCCCCTTTAATGTCCTCCTCCCCCGTCTTCTGTTGGAGTGACCGACCTTGCTCTCTCCAGCGCCCACGCGACCCGTAAATCAACCTGCAAAAGCCTTTGACAAATAAGGGACAGAACGGGGTTATCATTGGCGAAGGGGTTCACTAGACTTAAGTTTAGCTTCAACCCTTACACTCTCAGATCCTAAAGTGAACACTCCTTTCTGTTTTAGAATTTCCTTACTCCACACAACAAGGAATAAAATATTTAAAGATCAAGTGGTGTCACAGGTTCGACTCTTTGTATGGATACAGATATTCTGTTTTACTTCATATTCTGTTTACATTGTAAACACGCAAATTGGTGTTCAAAAAGTTTGCAGTTTATGTTTAAAATAAACAAAGTTCATACGAGGGTGGGCTGAAAAATAATGCCTCCATGGCTGTAACTTTTTTATTTTTTAACCGATTTTCAAAATTCTTTTTGTATCTGATACTCACATTTCTCCTCTATGTAATGCACTATTCACTTTTCGACATAGTCCCCATCCCTTTCGACGCATTGCGCCAACGCGTGACTAATCGGGTGAACCCGTCGGAGAGGAATTCCGGTCGACACGAGGATTGAATGGGAGGTTTGGATCCTCTTCTGCAGCACGATAACGCCACACATCAGAGGGGGTTGCAGCGCCTATAGTTCAAAGATGAAAGACTTTGTTCCTTGCGACTTTCACCACTTCCCAAAGAGGAAAGAGCACCTTATGGGCCATGAGTTGCGTTCTGACGACGAGGTGAAACCTACCGTTCGGTCCTGGTGTCGACAACAACCCCGGAATTCCTCTCGCGAAATCAGCAAAGATTTGGATGGAAAAGTGAGCCATATGACTGTTTGGAAAGGACTGAGAAAAAATCCTTAAAATGAAGACAATTCCAAAACTCTTGGTAGCACATACGGAAGCAAGATTCAACTGGCCCAAAAAAAGTTCATGTCCTGGCCTACAGTCAGTTGTATTTTCGGACGAAAAGAAATTCAACTTGGACGGTCCAGATGGATACAAGTGGGGTTTTTATTTTTATATGTTTTTATTTATTTATTAATTAATTGGATCCAATACGCCCATCCAGGGCCTGTATGGCCAGAGGCCGACGAGTTGGGTCCCTGGATGAACCTGGAATCATGACTGATGTATGATGGTCGCAGCAGCCGGGGGGTGGGGGTGAAGATTGGCTATCACGGATGGTTGCCCATTCAGTGACGAGCCGTGGCTGATGTAGCTTAACTTCAATCATGTTATTGGCATGATTTGAGAAGAGAGCCCAGAGAAGATACAGTTGACACCTTGGGGGTGTTTCCATCATGGTACTGGGTAGTTGCATTTCATGGGAAAGCAGATTTGGTTATTATCAATAACCGAATGAATGCAGACATACATCAAGACATGCATTACAATGGATTGATACCTTTTGGTCCAATGGGTATTTCAACAGGACAATGCTCCATGCCATGTATCAAGATCTACGAAAACATGGTTTGCAACAGAAAAGATCAAATAAGCATTATTTTGACCAAATAAACCCTTTATCACGCTAATTCCCAATGTCACTTCAGTGGTATTGTAATTTCTTAACATACCTTATGTTCGCACTACGCCTTGCTCATGATCAAGTTACCACGGTTGCTTCTTGATAATGATCAAGAAGAATTATGCGGCCTGCTTTGAGCTCAGTTAATTGTTGATTAAGTAACAGAGTTTCTGAAACCGGCCAATGACGTCATAGGCCGGTTATCACAGGCGCTGCAACCTGAGCACTACTTCTTCTCACGAAAGGTCTTCAATACGTTTGCAGACAATATTTCAGGCTTGAGGAAGGCTAAATGTAACCACTACGGTTATGAGCACATATAGAACGTTCCACTCCATGGTCACCGCATCCACAGAACTTTGGCGAACCTAACCCACGGTTCCCATTCGTGCCGATTTGACTTTAATGCTAATGTAATTTTTTTTAGCAGTATTGAAATAAAATAATAAGTAACTAATTTTATTTTTTATTTTATTAATCTTCACTATGTCCCAGTCCTTTTCCAAATGTCCCACCTCTTTTATGTAAAATTTAGGCATGTCCCGCTTCTTGGTCAAAACATTATGGAAACCC
>JAHWFO010112797.1:0-14816 GCA_023313115.1 Rhysida immarginata | reverse complement strand
CCCCCCCCCCCCCCTCTGCCTTTCGTATTATTTCCTTTATTATCAGATTATCGTTTGTTGATTATTACATGCAAAAGCTATATTTAAATACACATTTTAACAGTAACGCCATTTGTTGATTTTCGTTAATAAATGTTCTTAAAAGGTTTTTTCCGACCATTTATTTATTATGTTGTTATATGCCAGTCTGGAACAGGTGACGTGAAATTTTGTGTTAAACTGGGGAAATCGACCACAGGATATTAAATGTTTCGGCAAGCTTATTATTTAAGTTATTATTTAATTTTTACTTAATAAAAAGATAATTTCCTGTATGTGCTCAATTTGTCCGATAATTAATTTTATATAGTTATTAATTTCATTCTGAAAATGAAAGATACTGAAGCGGTATAAATAGTTTGGGGCATATGTCGTCAAACAAGATTAGATGTATTGTGGCTACTATATCACATGGCTTACAAAAGCTGTATATAGATACGGAGTTTTAACAGTAACGGTATGTATTGTTTACCTTTCATATAAATAAATTAGTAACAAAAATTGTTTTCGTTAATGAATTTTATGAAAGGTTTTTCGACCATTTATTTA
Organism: Rhysida immarginata; assembly: GCA_023313115.1. Taxonomy (NCBI): domain Eukaryota; kingdom Metazoa; phylum Arthropoda; class Chilopoda; order Scolopendromorpha; family Scolopendridae; genus Rhysida; species Rhysida immarginata. The sequence goes on along the minus strand of JAHWFO010112797.1, from coordinate 14,228 downwards.
TTATCTCGACCAACTGAAACACCCGACGAATTTGTCTCCGACAAATTGACCGCCCGACCAACTGACACGGTCGACGAATAGACATTCGACTAATTGACCTCCGACAAACTGACCGCCCGACCAACTGACACTCTCAACGAAATGACGCCCGACGAATTGACCTCCGACGAACTGACGCTCGACGAATTGACCCTCGACGAACTGACCTGATACCGTTGACTGATGATGGCAGTTTCTCAAGTTTTTTACAGCAGGATGATGCACTACCACACTATGGATTTAATATCCGTCAATGATATTGGATGGGCAATTATCTGGTCATTGGATTGACCGGCGAAGTTCTGTGGAGTGGCCATCACATTCCGGAAACCTCACACCGCTAATTTGTACCTGTGGCCCACTTGAAACAACTTGTGTATGATGTGAAAATCCAAAGCAAACGTGATCTTCAGTAATGCATCCCACAGGCCTATGGTAGCATTGCCCCCGGCGTTCTTGTGCGCGTGCATAATGTATGGATAAAGCACCTTAAGCTCTCTCTCCAGCAGCAGGGACAACACATTGAACACATCCTTTAGCTGCTGCAACCAAGTTTCGATAGGTGTGAACCACAGCAGATAACTGAAACCCGATTGCAGGAATGAACTCCTGAGAAAAAACTGGTGTTATTAATATTCCACGTGACCGCCTTCTCATTTAAGAAAATGAACCTTGACCCAAGATGGCAGACTTCAAGATGGCGCCCAAACTCTAAAACTGTCTCAAAAGATAGAGCACCTATCCTATTTCCTGCTAGCATGATCACATCGTTTATTTTACACACCGTTTCCGAAATACAGGTATATCCTGTGACTCATCCTGTAGATTGCCCCAAGTATCTTTCGAAAGGGCTGTGATTGTACAAGAAAGTATGAAGATGACACTTCTATGACAGTAGGATTAGAGGAGACAATAGTGATAAAAATAGGAACAAGTGTGATATTGAGAAGGAACATTGATGTGAGTTTGGGCATAGTAATTGGTTCTATTGGTGTTGTACAGTCAACCAAAGGAAATAATCCACACGAGTTTAATACTTAATATTACATTTCATGCTAATGTATTGTTTAAATAGCTTTTTTAATTATAATTATTTAAATTTAATAATCTTAATAATGTTAACTCTAAATGTAATATTAAATTATTAAAAATAAATTAATATTGAAACGGTGAAACTTAGAGTAAAATTCAAGTGTGGATTATTTCCCTTTGATGACTGTACAAGGTTTGAAACTGGATCCTGAGGATAAGAAAAAAGTTCAAAGGATAGTAATACAAATCCAAATAAGTAAATTGCAAGAAACTGTGAAAAACAGTAAACTGTATAAAACAAATAAAGAAACTACTATTTCCCCAATATTATTTAACGTCCGTAGGCGCATCTCGACGACAACGTCGTCTTCTTCAGCGAAAAACTAGATAAAGAAGGAGACGACGTCGTCGTCGAAATCGTTTCCGGACAGTAAATAATGTGGAAATAGTGATTTCTTTATTTATTTAATACAGAGAGTAATAAAATTCATTAACAAACTTCCTCATAAACTCGCTTCAGTTAGGAGTAAATTTAAAATAATTAATAGGGTATATGTTCAGCGCGAACAATACCCTATATATGTGGCATTTGCTATAACTATAACATAAAAGTCAAGGTCTTAATTTGAACAGCGCACTTGTAGACATAGGCTCTTCGGTATTCTCGTGTGCGGTCAAGCTTACTTAGTATTATCAAGAGTAAAACGCCTGAGCAGCTTGCATCTAATTAATATTGATTATTATAGTAGTGCCAAAGTCCGCCATAACGAGGATAATCGACTCAAACGGACGTACCGCACAGATTTGCCAAAAATAAATCATTCGAAGCCTCCGAGAAGGGCCAATAAGGACAGGGAGTGGGTTATGCGAAAACCGGGGACTGATATCAAAAAAAGGATGTCTGGGAATGGAGGACCACTTACAAAAAGAAGTGAAATCCCACCAAAAACAGTTCATGTAAAAAATGTAGCCAAGTCTCGCGACTCGTTAGCCGTAAACAGTTGTGAGATCTCATGTAGGGCCAAAGTCTAGTGCTCTTATTAACAAACCACTCAAAATCATTACATCTTTAGTTAAATAACATTTTGTGACTTGGCAATTACGCAGCCCAGTTCTCATACAAATATATGTATATTAATAAACGTGAATATTAAAATGACAGCATCAGAAGCTGTTAGGTAAAAAAATTAATATTCCTGGGTAGTGTCAAAGCTCAAGAGTCAGCCGTAACTGAATATAATCGGCTTAGTAACGCCCAGACTTGCCCAAAATAATTCGTTCGATTCACAGGGATATCTTACAACTTTACAATGTTATGTAAAAAAATTAAATTTAATTCCACGCTGTAAATACATATACGTTCAGTTCCCATATAAATAGTATTTTATGTAATACTTTATTAATAAACGTGAATATTAAAATGTAAGCAACAGCCGTCACGTTCTCGTGCTGCGTAATTGCCAAGTCACAAAATGTTCTTTAACTAAAGATGTAATGATTTGGAGTGGTTTGTAAATGAAAGTGTCAGAGTTAATAATAGCACTATACTTGGCCCTACATGAGATCTCACAACTTTTTACGGCTAACGAGTCGCGAGACTTGGCTACATTTTTTACATGAACTGTTTTTGATGGGATTAAGTTTACAGTACACATTTAAATCATTTAAACTTTACAAATGTATTAATATTTTTCCGAGATATAGTTATTTCCCCCACAAACTAATCTAATTTTAATCACAAACAGAATTAATTGACATAATTTAATTTATTTTGATTGAGAATGTGAAAAGCAAAATAAGTGACAAAAGCCATCAGAATGTAATATTTAAATATATTATATACCCATAGATACACTACCCTATCAAAAGTCATGGGACACCTTCACTTTAATAGAAACACTCAAACATATACATATTTTATTATCTTGTTGGCCTACCTTTTGCTGCTATCACAGCTTCTACTTTCGGGGGCAAACTGTCCACAAGTTTTTGATACGTTTCGACAGGTAATTTTCGTCATTCTGCCATAAGTGTCTTGGACAGTTCGGTCACGGATTTCATGCGTTCCGCGCAAGCGCGCAATCGACGTTCCAACACGTCCCACAGATGTTCGATGGGGTTCAGATCGGAGCTCTGGGCAGGACAGTCAAGTTCTCGAACCCCCTTTTCATCAAACCATGTGCCTACAGCCCTTGCTTGATGGCAAGTTGCGTTATCGTGCTGAAACAGAAAAGGGCCATTGCCAAAATGCTGCCAGAGAAATGGGAGTGCTGCGTTGTCCAGAATGCCTTGATGTCCGTCCACAGAAACGATTGCACCCAACCCATACCATGAAAAGCACCCCCACACCATCACCGACCCTCCGCCGACTTCAACGTGGGCACAACACAGCTTGGCAGATAACGTTTGCCGGGCCTTCGCCATACCCAAACCCGTCCATCAGATTGCCATATAGTGTAGCGGGACTCATCACTCCATTCAACCATTCGCCATTGATCCAGAGTCCAATGTCATCGCTCTAACAGTTTTGCCTGCGAGATGCATCCAACAATTGTACCTCTTAGGAAGTCTGATAGCTCTTTTCTATGAGACATTCTTACAGCATTCACGCAAGCATCATCTCATAATAGCATACTCTCTGTTATGTAGTGCTGGGAAGAATGCCAACAGTGAAATTGCAAAGGAATATCTCATTTTCATGCAAATCAGGGTTGTCCCATGACTTTTCATAGGGTAGTGTATATACATTTAGATACACTATTTACGAGGATCATTTTTAAAGTAAGAACCGTTTTGTAATAAAAACAAAACTACTATATATATTTTCAAAATTTTTTCTTTACCAGATTCTATGTACCTTTACTGTTAAAATAAAACCTCAAGGTAGTTGTCAGTTGGAAAATATACGTCTAGAATCGATTAAAGCAGTTGATAATGACCAACGATGTTAATCTATGTATAAAGAAAAAGCTAATATCTCATCTCCAAACGTACCTTATTCCTCGAACTTACTTTTCCTACGTAGAGTGTGTATACTAGCACCTTTTTGGTGAAAAATTAGTCAATATAAATATCTTAGAACTCGATAAAATGGATAAAATCGATGAGATTTGTCACTAATGTTATTCCTATGTAAAAAGAAAACGTTAATTCATCGGTAAAAATTGCAGCTAAAATCTCAAATTTAATTTTCGTACATACACTGGCGAAAAAAAAACCCAACACCATGAAGGACTTGTGTTATATGAATGAAATTTGGACAGTATATTCAGCTATGGTATTTATTCAATTGATTCAAGTTTCAAGGTTACAACTGTTGGCAGCAATGGTCCAGGGACGGCAGAATTACCAGGAGACCAGGATCTGGACGACCCCCGGCCACTGGAGACAGGGTTGACCGGCGCATCTGTAGAATGGCTGTGGCAAATCGGACAGCATCTGCAGCTGTGGCACCCAACGTCACTCCACGCACAATTCGGAACCGTCTCTTGGCCAGGAACCTCCACTCCAGGCGCCCTGTGACATGTTTGCCTCTTACCCCTCAACGCCATACGGCACGTCTTCAGTGGTGTCAATCCAGAGCGACTTGGAGGGCAGAATGGAGGTCTGTGGTCTTCACGGATGAAAGTCGTTTCTGTCTGGGTCAGAGTGATGGTCGCACAAGGGTCATGAGGAGGAGTGGGGAAGTCCTGTTACCGAGCTGTATCCGTTGTCGGCATACTGGCCCCACCCCTAGCGTTATGGTATGGGGAGGGATTTCCTACGACAGCAGGACCCCCTGGTGGTTATCCCAGTCACCGTGACGGCAAATGTTTACATTCGGATGGTTGTTGAACCCATTGTGCTGCCATTCATGGCTGGTATGCCAGGGGGGCTGTTCCAACAGGATAACGCTCGACCCCACACTGCCACTGCAACCCAACGTGCCCTTCAGGGTGTCCACATCCTACCATGGCCAGCGCGATCACCAGATCTGTCGCCCATCGAGAACGTCTGGGACATGGTCTGACGCTGTGTCAGGGCTCTTCCACAACTAGCAACAACTGTCACTAATCTGACCATCCTGGGGTGCGTTCCACTACTTTCACTCCAACGACCAACGATGTGACGTCAGGCGAACGCGACATTCGCGAGGGTCAGTTGACCTTCGACCATCGCGAAGCTGAAAATGTAGAGGAAACCCAAAAATAGCCTTCGATGACCTCTCATTCGCGCGGCGCAGCACGGTCATCGTAAGTGCGCTTAGTCATTCCAACAGAATGTGAGACTGATCGACTGTTCATGAGACTGAGTTTGCGCAGTAGGGACAAACGCACATGGTAAGCGCATGGAAAACAGAAACATATACAAGATCTTTCCATTCAGGTCAGAGTTCATTCCACTCTGACATAAAATGAAAGTGACCTGTCGAGGAAGAAGATTTTAAGCACATTTTAAAAGACGAGAAAATGGCGGAAGACGAAGAAAACGTTATGAAGATATCTGCAGAATTTAAAAATAATATTAAAAAATAATAAAATATTTAAAAATATAATGTGAAAACGAACCTTTTTAACTATATCTTAAATTTTATTTGCCTTTAAGATCAGTGATTTTGAGGAAATGAATTAGTATAAATAAAAAATTAAAGTTTTAACTTCGTTTATCAAAGGTACCAATTCTGAGTTATTTACTGATTTACTGACAAGACGATTTATTCCTTATGTTTAAAGAGAATGGGTTTAATTGATTTTTTCTTTACTAAAACGCACAGTTAATTAAAAACTCTATAATATATTTTATATCTCAAATACGTCTTTTAAGTAGATAAACATTAATCAAATTTCTTTTATTGAAATTTTTTAAGATGTTCATTTAAAAATAACATGAATTACAGCAGCAATAAACATTAAATCCTCGTCAAAATATTTAGCACCTAACTGAACAATTTTTATTCTAAAAAGGAATTAACGGATAAAGTCGTACTCGTATAGTTTTATGTATGTTATACAATATACTATAGTAAACTTACTAATTAGAAGACACTTTGAATTACAAAATACACTCCTAATGCATTAAAAGGAACATTATATTGGCTGTTACATTTTTCTCCTAAGTCGCAATATTGGGCCTGGCAAAATAATCTTTAGTTAAATAATTTTGCCGTTGAATTCTCTACGTAACTAACTACAGGTATCTACAATATATGTGAGTTTTTCTAACAATAACTATCATTCTTTACAGAGCATGTATATGAATGCCCCTGTTTCTCTATATCGAAGTGTGATTAGCACTCGTGGCAATGAGTCAAGAAAATGTTGAGAAATATTCCACCATGCTCTCGCAAAATTCGGTTGTCGCCTGTTTGAATAAATGAAATTATATGAAATATCTAATAAATTCATTCTCGATCATGTTCATGAAAGATCAGCTCTTCTAATTCTTTCACCATTTCGTGTGTAAGGAGGAAATAAAAAGAGTTACAGTTACTGCAGCGATGGATTAACCTCCGATCGGCCCAAGACCAAACTTTGCTCAGGCTCTATTCTGTTGTTTAGAAATAAATATAGACAAAAATCTTAGACAGATTCATCGCCGGGCCCTCTTGGATATTATAGACCCAAGACAATTGTCTTTTTTGTCTATACTATAATCCGTCACCGAGTTGAAGCCGTTTTCAAACCTCGCCACCAATGCGACGACTGACTCGTTCGCGCAGCTCTCCTTCGTCGAACGAGTTTCACTCGCGCGACCTATTTTTAGAGCGTCCCCTCCTCCAACGCGAACCTACGCATGATGTACTGGAAGACCGTTTTTGCCACATGCCCCCACTTTGATGACGTAGGAGGTAAAATCCTCCCCTTTTTTTCATCGTTGGTCACTTACGCGCGACTAGTGAACGCAGGGATGCGTTCCTCCACATGCGATGGCGAGACATCGATGGAAAAAGAGGCGGAGTTTCACGTGAAACGTCATCATCGTGGTGCCTTGTTTCAAAAACCTGTTCTTCTACATCGAACGAGTGTCACGACAGGAGGGGGAGCTCTCGCGAGACCTACACTCACAACGACGCAGAGAGTGTGCGAGTGTGCGATGCATCAATAGTGTGGCTCGCGATACACAATATCGGAGTACAAACGTTTAGCGATTTTTGTCTTATTTGAATAACAAGAAATGAAACAGTTTGTTGCATATAGAATTAACAAGAAAGTGGGTCAGCAGATTATTTTGTTTCAAGCACAGATAAGCCTACTTATCGATGAACGCTTACTACGGTGTGGGAAAGGACGCTCGAATCCGCCATGAGAAGAAGTAAATCCGTGGCCGAGTGATAGATAGAAGTGTAATCATTTCATCAGTCGAAAAAATGAGAAATAGCATAAAATAAACTCATAAGAATATTTTTTCATTTTAAATTTCTTATAATTTTTGAAAATATAGATGTTCAAATTAAAGTTGGAATTATACTTAAATTCCCTTTTTTTTTTTTTTTAATAAATAATAAAATTCTTTATCGTTGATCATTTTCTTCAGATATTTTTAAAGTTACAAAAATTGATTTAGAAAGAACACTTTTGATAATTTAGGAATAATAATTTAGGGAAAAAATGATTGAAATCCGGAACTGATAAGGCCGTGTTATTGTAAGAAGGCATGAACGTCATCCAATTTTTTTTTCTAAAACATAAAATTCATTATTAAACTCAAATTCAATAATTTCACTACATTAAAGTCACTAAACCAAAGCGAATGAAAAAGTATTCCTAATTAAAGACCAATAAATATATAGCATATTACAAAATTTCATTATTGCAAAGTTGTTTATAAAACTTATTTAACTCTACTTTCAACTTTAGCAGGTGGTCGAAATATTATCGACGGAATTATTTAAAGGCCCTCTTGAATAAAATATCGTTTGATGAGAAGTTTATAGTATTATTTTTCTGCATTTTAAAAAAAAAACGTTTATTACTCTTCCATTTAAGTTATTCGATTTATAATTAACTCATCTAATGCTTCTAGAAATAAGGTAAATAAAAATAAATAAAAAAATAGACAAAAAATAAATAATTGCTGAAATTTTAATTTCAGTTTTTATTTAAATAATTTTTATCTATTTACAAAAACCTTTCATGATTTTTTGATATTTTTCGTCGATATTTTAATTAAAAAATACTACACAGTATTAAAACAAATTGCCATCGGCAATGTTACATTCAACGAAAAAGCACACGCTTTCCTTTCACAAGTGACTAATTTTGTTATCTGCGCAATCAGCAATCAGTCTATTTCATGGAATGACTAATCGCTCTAACGATGCAAACAACGATACTCTTGTACGATGGACTATCGAAGGTTATTTTTACCGTTCCTGTAGATTTTCTCCCTCGCGATGGTCGATGCATGGTCGCAGGTCAATCGAACATCGCGAAACTGACGTCACTGCTTTGCTCTCGCCATCGCATGTGGAGGGACGCACCCCAGATACAACAGGCATGGAATGCCATACCACAAAATGACATTCGGCATCTCTACGACCGTATGCATGCACGTGTGCAGGCCTGCATAGACCAGCGAGGTGACTACAGCGGGTACTTAAGTCCGTGCTTTTCGCCAAGTACAGGGTGGCGCTGGTGGCGCCCCCTATAAGTTGTAACCTTGAAACTTGAATCAATTGAATAAATACCATAGCTGAATATACTGTCCAAAGTTCATTCATCTAGCACAAGTCCTTCGTGGTGTTGGGATTTTTTTTCCGCCAGTGTAGATTAGAAGTTCTAGCACCTACTGATTACAAAAAGTTATCCAAAAAAATTCTTAGAACTCGAAAAATAGCGTTTGAAAATTTGCTCTCGAAAAAAAGATTGAACAGGGCTTCGCCATATATTCAACAAAAAAATTCTACTTGGCGCGCTTTTATATTGTTTACATTTCATTTTTCATTGTTGAATCGATTTTAGAGAAAAAAAGAATTCTTTCTTAGCGCGTGATTTTCTCTACAGCAAATCTTAGAGAAAATGCTTTTTCTGGTGATTATTCCTGGATGGCTTGATCGATTTTTCTGAAAATACGTCAAAACCATCTATGTCCTATTAGGATTAATTGAGCAAAATCTGGTTGAAATCGGTAAAGTGGTGTCGGAGGAGTTAGAGGACAAAGATTTTACATTCTTGTCGGTAAAGAGCTTCGCTCACTCAGCTCAATTAATAACGGTTTTTAATGAATAGGGTTATGGCGCCGACAAAGCGAAACATTCAAACAATCACGGAGGTCGAAGAAAGCCTATGCGAGTCCAACGGAGTGTGAAAGTCGACCGGACTGAAAAAAGCGTTTGGCTACGCGTCGAGCGGCTATACGACGTCTACAGAAGGCTCAAGAGGAAACCAAAACTCCAGAAGAACAAAGGGGCCGACATGAAGCGCGTGAACGCAATGCAGCTGCTCAAGCCGCTCATGGAGAGCGCATGACGGAAGTTTAAGTAAATCTCCAACGTGCACAAGATGCTGCGACTCATACTACTCGAAGACAGCAAATGTCGGAAGATGAACGTGTTTCGCTATCGTCAACGCAATTTGCTTCACAACGAAGCAGCAGAGCTCAGGCACACCAGCGTATCGAATGAATACACTGCTGTTGCAAGTATCGAAGATTTCCAGCCAAGTGTTGCCATGAACTCGATTGGCCACTTGGCTGCTGTATGTTCTCATTGCCGCTCTCTCATGTTTACGGACCTAACCTACCCTAACCTAAACTTCGGCAATATGTTGTTTGAACGAAAAAGTCATTATTACTCCTCCAAATGAGGCACGTCATGAACTGGCTCAACTGTGGTCGAATCCAAGATTCATGAACTGTATCAGGGCGTACAACAGCGTTTTTGCCTTTACATCGGTGGGTGCGTCAGTTCATGAAAGTGCCTCTGTGGATGAACAATACGCGAACGCTCGAGATGGAATATACACATTCCGTGTTCAAGGAAGCATCTCTCATCGAATCGGCAGTCTGATGCCGAGAGAAGGCCAACCACTCAAGTTTGCGCAGATCTGCGTTTATGGGCCAGACATGGAAAAACAAGTGACAACACGAATAGGCATTATGGATAGAATGGACCGAGATATCGTATGCACTATCCAGCGCGTTCTGCATTCGATCAATCCGTTCGTCCAGCAGTTCGTTGCCGCAGGAGATTTCGCTCAAAGAGGACAAGATTTACGTTGGGTGCTTCATAAAACGCCTAGAACAGATTTGAGAACACACAACCGGCCCACAAGTTGACAAGTTGGCTGCAATTTTAGTTGATGACAATGCTGACAGTCCTCTCAGTATCGTCCTTCATCTAAGATCGGGCGGTCTTCTTGAGATTTCAGAGTTGCATCCAGCCTACAATCCACTCCATTTTCCTTTGCTGTACCCTTTTGGTGAATATGAGTGGTCTATAAATGATCGATACGTGGATGGTGCTCAAAGACACAGTAAGGACAAGATGAAAGCCCGAGATTTCTATGCCTATCAACTTTTCACGAGGGAGGCTGAAAGCTCTTTGTTGCGTCGATCATCACGTCTCTTTCAGCAATGGTGTGTCGAGCAATACGTCAAGATTCAACGTCAGCGGCTTCGTTTCATCAAAACCCATCAGAATACATTTCGATCCGATCTGTATCGTGGTATTGCAGACCAAATGGCTCGAGACGGAAATTTGAGGGAGATTGGAAAGTATATTCTCCTCACACGCACATTTACTGGCGGCGACCGTTACATGAGGAAACAATATTACCCAGGAATCGCCACACTAATAGTATGTGGTGGCGGATATGGTGACAGCTTATGAGTACATGTACATGTGAGTTGATAAATAAATTTCATTTTGTATAATCTATGGGTGCTTAAACCTGCTTAATGCCTCTGCTTGGTTGCACCGGGCACAACATTGTTGTATTATAGAAATTTTGCTTAAACTTTATTCCAACATTTTAAAATGCTGCCAAAATGGACAAATTTCTCAATAGAGCAACCAATCACTATAGCTCCCCCCTCCTCATGATGGAATCCGGGTTGTGATGCCCTACTTTTCAATAGAAATAAATAAATAAAATCTCCCAGAACTTTCTTAAAGTGGGGGTTTGAACATGTAAACCGTAGCTAGAAAATCTTTCTTTCTCTAAAGTCTGATGTGATACACGAGGCGGAACTGACAACAACTGTTCACTCTGCTTTGTTTACATGCTTGGCCAACCGTGACCACCGAGAGAGAAGGCCTCCGCAATGAAACTGAATACATTGTTGCATCACATAGATAGTGCGTTGTTATTCGTATTTCTACAAAAATAAGCCCTGAATTTGCACTATCTATGATGATGTAACAATGTATTCAGTTTCATTGCGGAGGCCTTCTCTCTTGGTGGTCACGGGCCAACACCTCCTAGAAAGAAGGCCTGATAACGGAAACGTCATACATTGTTACATTATCATTAGTCGACCAAATTTAGGGCTTACTAGCAAAGGTACCCGGCGTTGCCCGGGATAATTACACTTGTAGGTAAACAGAACAATCTCAAAAAATTAAATTAAATTTTGCAATATCTTAAAAATAAACACATGAAAATGCTTAGAATTAATACAGTAAAAATTCTAAATTTAAATTCGAAAAAAAATTTTAAAGGATGGAACTCTCCAATAATTTCTTACTCAGGTAATCTTACTTCAAATGTACACTCGATGTTGTTGCAATTTTACTCTTCTTTCGATGTCTTGAAGCAAAACTTGGCCTTTCATCACTTTGTGTAGTCTAGCGGTCGCTGATTCTTCTATTTATTTGCTTCCCATTTGCTCAATACAGCACGGAACTAAAGGAGTGCTTCCTCTGTCGTCTTTCCACTCTTTCTCAATAGTCTGCTATCTATCCATTATCTCCAGTTACTGATCATTTTTAAAGATTTTCAAGAAATTGTTAAATACTAAGAACTCTCTTTTCTAAGAAAAGCCTGAATAACAGGAATTCTATGCATTGTTACAAATTGAAACTTATCCATATTGCATCATCATTTTATGTTCATTGTTATAATTCTTGGAAAGGATTGCTTTATCATTGCATCATCATTTTGTGCTCATTGTTATTGGTGAATTGCGCGTTGATACCATTGTTGATATCTATTGTTAGACAAACATTTTCTTGCATTGTTGGTCATGAGATATATATTGTTGGTCCGTGCAGAGTGTTTGTGAATTGCGTGTTTATACCATTGCTGATACCTATTGTTGCACAAACATTTCCTTGCATTGTTGGTCATGAGATATATATTGTTGGTCCGTGCAGAGTGTTTTGCATTGCGTGTTTATACCATTGTTGGTACCTATTGTTGCATAAACTTTACCTTGCATTGTTGGTCATGAGATATTTCTCATTAATATGCCCTGCCATAACCATGAATATCGATTTTTTATCGATAATTATTATTTTTCCGAAATCTGAGGTAGACAGTGACCTTCCTCATGCTTTGAAGGTCAAGTATGCAAAATTTCATCAAGATCGGAATAAAACTGTAGATTTGTATAAAAAACGTACAGACCCACCCACCCACAAACATCCTTCTTTATATATATAGAAGACTAGAAGAGGTACCCGGCGTTGCCCGGGATAATTACACTTGGATGTAAACAGAACAATCTCAAAAAATTAAATTAAATTTTGTAATATCTTAAAAATAAACACATGAAAATGCTTAGAATTAATACAGTAAAAATTCTTAATGAAAATTCGAAAAAAATCTTTTTAAAGGTTTACAATGGCTGGACCTCTCCAAGGATGCCACTGCTAGTCTAAATAATTTCTTACTCACGTAATCTTACCTCAGATGTATACTTAGTGTTGTTGCAATTTCCACCCTTCTCTCGATGTGTTGAAGCAAAACTTGGCCATTCATCACTTTGTGCAGTCTAGCGGTCGCCGATTCTTCTATTTACTTGCTTCCCATTTGCTCAATACATCAAGGAGCTAAAGGAGTGCTTCCTCTGTCGTCTTTCCACTCTTTCTCAATAGTCTGCTAACTCTCCATTATCTCCAGTTACTGATCATTTTTAAAGATTTTCAAGAAATTGTTAAGTACTAAGAACTCTCTTTTCTAAGAAAAGCCTGAATAACAGGAATTCTATGCATTGTTACAAATTGAAACTTATCCATATTACATCATCATTTAATGTTAATTGTTATAATTCTTGGAAAGATTGCTTTAACATTACATCATCATTCTGTGCTCATTGTTATTGGTGAATTGCGCGTTGATACCATTGTTGATGCGAACACAGTGGGCCTATTGTTGCACAAACTTTGCCTTGCCTTGTTGGTCATGAGATATATATTGTTGGTTCATGCAGTGTGTTTGTGAATTGCGTGCTGATACCATTGTTGCAAAAACTTTGCCTTGCATTGTTGGTCATGCGATATTTCTCATTAATATGCCCTGCTATAACCATGAATATCGATTTTTTATCAATAATTATTATTTTTTCGAAATCTGATGTAGACAGTGACCTTCCTCATGCTTTGAAGGTCATGTATGCGAAATTTCATCAAGATCGGAATAAAACTGTAGATTTGTATAAAAAACGTACAGACCCACCCACAGACAGACCCACAAACATCCTTCTTTATATATATAGAAGATAGATTATTGGTAGAAATAGGACTAACAATGGTCGACTAATGATTATGTAACAATGTATGACGTTTCTGTTATCAGGCCTTCTTTCTAGGAGGTGTTGCTAAAGCTCCGAGGCCGACGAGAGACAGGCCAGGGCACTCAAAAGTCACATGATCATCGGAGTCCGGGCAACAATCCATCCTTCATTGTTTCCAACAAACGAAATAATATTGATTGTTAAAATCCAAGATGGAGACAATGAAGGATGAATTGTTGGCCGCACCCCGATGATCATGTGACTTTTAAATGCCCTGGCCTGTCTCTCGTTGGCCTCGCTAAAGCTCTATATGACGTTTCTGTATATGTTCAGGGTAGTTATAATTAAAATGACACCATTTAGACCCTTCTAGTGGCCGTTCTGGTAATCAGATTTTGACGAAACTTGAGATATATCTTATACAGACCATGGGGATGAGAAGTTTGCAATAAAAAAAAATTAATGATGAAAAATAGGAAAGAAAATTCCGCAGCCTAGATTCG
>JAHWFO010112755.1:28223-38777 GCA_023313115.1 Rhysida immarginata | reverse complement strand
AATAATAATAATAATAATAATAATAATAATAATAATAATAATAATAAAAGACATCGTGCGCAGAATGCCGCAGAGACGTCATTTGAGTGATTACGATCGTGGACAAGCTGTTGGACGGCTTGAGCAGGGCAAAGTGTGACTGAAGTTGCGAGAGCAAAGGGCGTTGCGAAAAGTGTTGTTTCTCGTATGAAAACTGCTGCTGCCACCAGATGATCCGCTTTGCGTGTGCATGGGGATGGTCGCCGAAGGAGCACAACCGCTCAGGAAGACCGTAGCATAGCCCTTTCAGCTAAAAGAGGAAGAAATCAGAAACCGCACAGATAGTTTCAGATCTTGTCGCTGCTACAGGCACTCATGTTTTTGCCAGAACCATTTCTCGTCAGTTGAATGATGTTGGGCTGTATGCACGGAAGCCTGTCAAATGCATTCCACTATCTTCGCTCCATCGACGTCCATGGTGATGTTCTCCGACGAGTTTCGCTTTACTGTGGAGAGTGATTCTGGGCATCAACTGATTTGGCATGAAAAGGGATGACTTTGTCACCAACAACACGTTCGGGACGAACGTTTTAGTCCGTGATGCCAGAACACCCCTTCACATCATTGCAGGAGGACCTGTTACAGAAGCACGGTATAACAGGGACATTTTTCTGGGCTGGCCAGGTGGCCGTGAGGGCTAGAGCGTAGGCTTTCTAGTTCTCGAGTCCGCCTGGCTGTGGGTTCGAATCCCGCCGTGGGCATGGATGTTTGTGTTCGAACTTGTAGAAAAGGCGCAAAATGACCTAAGTAGTCGACGCCTTAATTTCTAGAACACACCCCCATTCTTCTTGATCACGTTCGTCTTTTCCGTGGAGCAGTTAGTCCAGACTTTGTGGTCATGGACGACAATGCCCGTCCAACACAGGGCGACCATGGTATCGGCTGTTCTTGAGAGTGAGGATATCAAGCGTTTGTAGTGGCCCGCATATTCCCCGTATTTCAATCCCATAGAACATGCCTGGGACGCTCTTGGTAGACGTGTAGCACATTTGAATCCCCCTCCCAGAACGCTGCAGGAACTGACAAGTGCGTTACAGGAAAAATAGGATAAGATCCCGACGAAGAATGGGATAAGATCTGGTGGGAAGCATATCAAACAGATGCAAAACATGCATTGTGGTTCGCGGAGGCAATATTCACTACTAAAAGATCTCACATTTCAAACCGTGACAAACAACCAACATTTTTCGTTAATCGCTCATTGATGGTTCATGATATTTCTGCTTTTGCCATTATGTTCGTTTCCTTACTTCAAATTCTATGCCATTTTGTGTTTATAAAGTCACTGTAATACGTATACTGAAGTTTTGGTAACGTTTATTTCTTGGGACAGTGTAACGTACCTAAAGTGGGGTGCTTGTGGGTTGTAAAAAGAATTGCAAAGTTTGCGCTTATAAATAAAAAGGTTTTATTTAAAATGAATGTATTGTCCTGGGTGATTACACTTTCTTGCTACTAGCAATGATCGTCCACGCAGTTCTCCTGCAACTTGTCCAGTGTGATCATTAGAAAATACATAATAACTCGTAACACGAGTACTGCTATCATAAAATAATAATTGTAAACAAACTTAATGACTTCTAAGACTCTAAATTAAAACGCCAGCTGTCCATCGTCAAAACGCTCGTGAACGGGCGGGGGAATAAATCCCTTTACGGAAAAATAACTAATATTTATTTTAAGAGACTCCCTTCTCTTCGGAGAGAAACTCTATCCAAGGTTAATTTTTAAATTCTATGAGAGACCCTCGACCCTCCTGCTCGGGTCCAGAAATACCGAGACAGCTAACGCACTGGTCCACCGAGATAAACAGGCGCCTTAGAAAAAGTCAATAATTATATTACATCTAGTTCTCACAGAGCTCAACACACGAATAACAACTTAATTAATAGTTTAAATAAACGAAATGTCAATATCGTCGGACAACGTCCACTGTCAGGACTCGTAAACTGATTGACGAGACCTCCTCGCCTTGGCCTTTGAATTTTGCCTTTTCCTCGGGAATTTCAGAAGGTTACTTTCGGAATCCGCTGCTTACAAATCCCGGCCCGTGATGACCGATTTCTCCTACTGCTACTTTCGTCTGACTCCGTTCGCAACGATGAACTCGTCGCGTAGTCCTTTTAGGGGGAGGACTACTGGAACCCAGAAGCAGAGTTGCTCGTCTGGGATGAGGGTGACCACACGAGTACCTAATGCAATAGGGGCATAAGAAATATCTGTTATTGTTAGCAGCAATTAGATCACCTGCACACACCTCATTCGTCCAGCAACACCCACACACGGAATCACACCACCAACGCGCGGAACGCAACTCGCACTCACTGGATGAGGGTAATTTGCGAGTTTCGCAGCGCGCTACGCATGGAACACCGGTGCTATGCGCACTTACGCTGCTCTCACTCTCCACGCCCACGCAAACCAAAGCCGTTGGCTCCCGTGATGGTATAACGTATCCTCCTCTGCTTACACGGCTGTCAACCGCAGCCGAAGTCTGCCCAACTAAGTTGGCGGCCCGCCTTTGAACTTGTGACGACGCCCCACTCTTAATTGAGCGCCTAAAGCCGTCCGTCTTATGCGAGGCTTGGTTGGTCGACTCTCTTTTGTGAAACGGCCGTCGCCTTTTCCACCGACGCGTGCTAACCGGGGCTGGTGAGCTTTCCACTCGTGGCGTTCGGGAGATAACGCCTTCCTTGTTCCCGCGACGAACACGGCGACTAGTCCCTTTTTCCGTATTAGACTCGGAATAAGAATTGGAATTTCTTACCTGCCGCTCGTGCCCGCGCCCGGAAGAACCTCTTAACGCCGAACGCCCGGAAAGCTCAACTGTCTCACCCCGATTCTCGAAAACGTCCTCTTTCATCTGAATCCTCGGTAACTCTCCTCTTTTCTCACTCTTCTCCACTCCTCGTCTCCTCTCCAATTCTCCCCTCTTTTTCATTGGTACGCGCCGCATCTCTCTTCTAACATCTCTCCATCCGCCAACCTCAAAATTCTTGTTTTCTCCCTTCCTTCTAACATAAGGAGCTTTTACCACCGGCTTTCGACCATCCGCCGTCGTCTGCTCTAAACATCTCCTCACATGAACTGGGGTTTGGGCGCTCGCTATCGCGACCCCTCCCAAATCTTGTGACAGACCGTATTTATTGACAAATATGTTGCTGTTCCTTACCAATTGTCAAGCAATGTAATTATCTTTATGCTAAATAAATATTACCCACAAGAGATATTAAATAAACTTGAATTAATAGACAGTAACTTACTATTCAACTAAATTTTAAAAGAAGAAAAAACAAAAGAAATATTAATCAAAAATAAAAGATTCAGAGAAATATGTATTTTAAATGTAAATAAAAATTTAAAAGATATCTGTAAATATTATTTAACAAAAGAAAATACGAGGAGTGTTCAAAAGAAAAGGTACGAAACAACACTGTGGGTAAAATCGAATTCTCTATTCAAAGTAATCACCATAGGCCTGAACACAATTATCCCACTGTGTCCTTCAGTTTGTCGTACGAGTTAAAGCTCTTTCCTTTGAGATGTTTTTATTAGCGGACCAAACAGATGGAAGTCGCAGGGCGAGCGTTATCGTGGAGCACAATCACTCCTTCCGTGAGCATCCGGGCCTTTTGCTCTTGATGGACTTGCGTAGTCTGCGGAATGTCTCGCAGTAACAGTCGTCGCTGTTAATGGCTTTTCCGTGCTCGAGGAATTCGATGAGAAATTCACTTGGACGGAATCACAACTGCATGATTCTCTCCTGCGTCATGCGAGATCGGCTCGCGCATGCGCACAATCACGCCGGACACTACCTTCTCTTTCCTAGATGCATTGCGTTATCCCAAAGTGGCATAGTCAAATTCCAACCGGTTAGGTTTTTTACGACGTTTCTCACCTTTACATTTGAAAACCCCTCGTATAATATTGTATACTATTAATAAAGCCCGTCATACGACGGTGCCACAACAGGTGAATCTGTAAATTGGATTTTGATTATAAAATTTCCTCTGTGATAAGATTGTGATAATTGACAGGACTGTCAATAATAAATAAGTCGCTGTCAATATGAATGCGAGGCTGAAAATGTTTTCTTAGTTTACAAACTGCTTATCCGTTAAGGTCGCGGGGGCAGCGTTCGAGATGTCCTGCCATCAGGCGCATGTCCTCAATGGTAATACCCAAGCGACTCTAACTCAGATGCTCTATGTAGTCTAGCCACCTAGTTCTATGCCGACCCCTAGGTCTCTTATGTGACCACCGACTTGAAAAATAGCAACTGTCTAGGAAGAAAGTTTGCGGCATCCGTACATGTGGCCATACAGAAGTAACTGAGCCCTCTCAATCCGGAGAGGTAGCGGCTCAGTATCTAAAGACTGCCCTATAGTGATGCTGAACACTCTATCTAGTAGGGAACACTTGCCGAACATCCCAGGATTTCATTTCGGCACTCTTTCGGTCATTATCCAAGATTCATGACCATACATGAGAATGGGAACAGAGATGGATTTGAAAACAGAGAGTTTGGCTTTCTTTCCTAGCTCAGGTTTGTTCCACGGATCACCACAGTTCGCGTCAGACACAGCTCTTTTGATTTTATTCGACAACCCGGCGTACGAAGGTTACCGCAACAGTGGAAGCTGTAAGTTCGATTTTATTTTCAAAACAGTTGATCTGTGACAGAACTGTGATAATTGACAGCATTGCGATAATTGACAGTTTTGCCAATAGTAAAAAAAAGTCGCTGTCAATATGAGAGCGATGCTAAGGCAATGTGTCCGGTTACAATGTGACAAAGTCACTACTGTCAATTTGACAGTTATAACCTAATGCAAAAGCACATCTACAACCGTTAGATGTAAGCTTTGCTCTTCAGTGAAAATGGCTTACCGGTCTCTTTTTTATTTCCCTCATTGCTCAATTTCAACGGCAGACGGTTTTGGGGGGATACTGCACGACCAAACCCCTGTCACAAACTTCTGGTGAATACCCACAGCGAGATGAAAACAAAAGTTCATATAAACAGGGTCCGGATAACGAACCGTTTATGAAGTTTCCGCAGTTAATAGTGAAGTTTGCAGCAACAAACCGTTCAGGCGGGGGGGGGGGGGAGGTTGGATAACGAACCTTTTACTACAGTACCCGTTTCATCCCCCTGAATGGTTGTATAGGTACACCTGAAGTTATTAGCAGGCACACCTATTAATAACCAATAAATGGGATGTTATTTCAAGAATTTCTTGTAGCTTCTCCGCATGTCACCTGCTATCCACTGATGAGAAAAACCAGCTGCTGAAACTTCACTTTCAACTGCGGAAATCTCATAAAAGGTTCGTTATCCGAACTATGTTTATATGAACTTTTGTTTTCATCTCGCTGTGGGGATACAGCATCAGAAGTTTGTGACGGGGGTTTAGATATATCCTGTATTTTAAAAATAAAAAAAATTAATTAAACATATTAAATGAATAGATTATAAAATGAGAAAAACATAATATTATTTGTTTTTGATGTTATTCCATTGAAGTTTTTTTATATTTTATGACGTTTCCTTTTTATTAACTTATTCAACTGAAAAATTATTAATATGCACATTTAACGAATATCATAAAATCTAAAAACTAATGTTACCTAATTGTGACTTGAACTGTTAATCAATTTCAAAATTTTATTTCGTATACATGTAATGAATTTCGTAATTTAGAATAGCTAAATTACTTACTTAGTATTTAATTTGACTTTTTAAAATTTATTTTATTGTACTATTTTAAATGTCGATAGTTATATATAGTTAAATCTCTGACTACAATATGCTCGTATTTTGAACCGTAGCCTACGAAAAAGATACATAAGATTTTTTCAATAGTCTTTTTCGTCGGATGCGATTTTTGGATTTTAACAATCAGTGTTTTTTCATTTGTTGGAAACAATGGAAGTTTTATTGTTGTTCGTCACTATGGAAACGGGCACGGAGTAGGAGGATTTAGCTTTTTATATATAAGATTAAATTGACAAAGAATTTACTTCTATAGACCGTGGTTATTATAAAACTACTGAAGATGGTCCGAAAAGACGAAAGTTAACTTTAGTTAATAAAAAAATAATGTACTGTAAATGGATGATCTTTTAATAACTTATTATCTACGTAATGCAGTAACGTGTGGAAAAACAATGAATTAAAAAAAAATGAAAATGAAAAAAAAAATAGTTAGAGAAGGGAAAGGAAAAAAAAGAGGCTACAGGGTCTCAGTATTTAAATAGTTAGTAAAAAGGAAAACTTTAGAGCTTCTTTTAAAAGCTGCAGTAGACCAAGAAAGGCGAATGGCTTCAGGAAAAAGAAACCACCATCTGATTCCGATGTAGGAAATACTACGGAGCTGATAATTGTTTCTTTGGTGATGTCAGAATCAGATGGTGGTTAACAACCTAGTAAACAAACATAACTAGTTGTAATACAACCTCATGACAAAAATCCTGCAACATTCGATTTTGTGCGCGCGCTTCTACATTTAAGCGATTATTATAAAATATATGTTAGGGTTACGGCTATGAAACTATGTTGAATGGATTACGACTTAGGAAAAAAATAAGCAGGAAAAATAAATAGGATTTTATTTATTTATTTCTCATGCAGGATTTTTGTCATGAGGTTGTACATAAATCTGAAATATGGACGCAATACCAAGGTGATTGAAATATAGATAGACAGGTGAAGGCTTTCGAAGTTTTAACAAAATTTTTAAAAATCATTTTTGGAATTTGTATGGTCAGAGAAGGTTAAAAATATGAGTATTTCCTCTTTTATTATCTAGTATGAGTATTTAGTGCGAAACATTAAAAAGTCTGTCGAAAAATGGAAGGAAAAATTCTGTGACCTGGGTGTCTGCGATAGCCCAACTGGTAGAGGCATCGGCCATGACAGTCGAGGATCCTGAATTTTTCCTGATAGTCGATCCCAGGTAGCATAATTAATATTTGGAGATCATCTCCAGTCTATATTTATTTATCTATATATAAATACGGGAATCCATTTTTTGTCATACACGTTTCCCTGTGTTAACCTGGACGAATACGCATGAAAGGCATATGGTTGGAAAGGTCCTGTGCTGTAGATGTGCACAATATATTCTGTTTGCGTATTTGTTCACGTTAACACAGGTATAAAAGCGTTTCAAAAAGGTAGCATTAAGGAACAGGTTGTGCGCCATAGGCTCCGTGCACAAGCGAGAGGCTGCCACTAAATTTTACCATCAGGCGACCGGCGTATATGTAATCTGAGCTATTGAGTTTATGGTTCAAGTCCAAACCGTGTTTTTTGTTGGGTTTTTTTTTTTACTATTTTTCTCTATTTAATTATTAATATCGGAAGTATGGCGTGAAAAAATCCTCCAAAGACCCATTTTCAGTTTAATTTAATTTAATAATTTAATCCAAAAGTAGAAATAAGAATACACCTCAACTCCACAAAATTAATTTATTTATATGCATGGTACATCCATGCATATTTCAGTTGCTACGCTACCTTCTTCAGTAGGTCTACTTTGTCTGTTATTAATTTCTAGTCTTAGTAACCTTCCACAGTTGGTTATTAAGATTTTGTTCACGTTTAATTTAATCCAATTTAGGACAATTTTATCCTACAAAAACTGCGCAATTTTGCCAATTGGCGCGCTTATAACTACATCTGCACGGAACCTATATTTGTCAATACATATAGCATTGCCTTTTTTTATTATTTTTTTAAATATCAAATATCAAATTAATTCAAATCATTTGTTGATGTTCATTCAAAAGCAGTTTAATTGTTGCTGTTTATTTGAAAAAATATTACTTGTGCGTCACTTTTGAAATTTTGAGAGAATTGTATTCATTTCAAATTGTTTTGTGAAAGATTTGCAGCTTACAATTTAGTAAGTTAATTTTATTCTCTATTTAGATGACATTCATTGCAAATGAAACTTTTTATTATTTAAAAGGTGATTTAAATTCCTCGAAGAAGAATATTAACAGGACGGGGAGGGAGAGACGTAGAGGTAGGGAGGAACAGTTCATTGATTCCAACTTGAAGTAGTAATTTTGGATATTTATTAAGTGTTGTCTATTTTTCATTATTCAAAGTTTATTAGTAATCAAGATTAAAGCTAAAACATTAACACGTATATTTTTTTCCCTCAGAAATGTGGTCGAATTTCGATCACTGGTGGATCCTAGTTTATTAAAAAGTCTATTTCTGTTGTAGTAAGCAATCATTTATAAGCACCCTATATTGCTATTGCTTCCTAATAAAAACAACTAAAGGGATACGATGATTGTTAAGGAGTAACAAATCTAAACATGTACATAATCAACAGTCACTTAACATAAGAGACGATGGATACCACGCCAAGGAATGGAAACTTGCTTTTGAGACGTCTTAGAAGACATGTTCAGAAAGAAATGAAAACAGAATCCTACGATTTTCCCGTTCCAGGAGTTGAGAAGGTTCTCTCAAAATATTCAAGTAGCAGACAGAAAACATTTTGGTTTTTGATGTTGACAGGATGCTTTATAGTTTTCACATATTTGCTATATGACAGGATTGACTATTACTTAAGCTTCCCAACCGCAACTGATGTATTTCTGAGAAAATTTGAATCTCAGAAGCTATTAGTTGTTTATATTTGCTCACAAGATACAGAAGCGGCGATTAAACTCGCTGCAGTAAGCAGAATATCAGTCACTAATGTAGTCCCACTGTCTGAATTTCGCACTGCTCTCGGAAACAACAAGACTGATATTCGCACTTTATGGGATGCTACAAACATTTCGAAGTATCTGACTTCAGAATTCAATTGGGTAAGTTATTTTTATTAATGTTATTTTTTGTTTATTGTCATAAGTCATAATGATGTACCGAAAGGTTAAACGGAAGATTTAGTAATTCTTTACACAGTCAATCTTAAATATGTTTTTACATGTAAAAGTTCTTACAAATGTCAAGTTTTTCCATCTCTTAAACATGAAGCAATAAAATATGACCAAATAATGCATTATAATGAAAAATTTGAAGCTAGCATAGTCTGCAGAAGTATATGGTCGTTGAGCTCCATTGAAAAATGAAACTAAAATTTCTAGCTCGCGATATGGCGGGAACTCCATTGAGAAATGGCGCTGCATGTATAATGGCCAAAGTCTGTTAACCCCTTCCTATCTTGAATGTCAATGTAGTTACGCAAATTCCAATACAGGGAATCAATAGGAACAAGAGAATGCTCTATCTGATGGAGCATCTTTCATCATCTCAAATATGCAAATTAGGACATCTCCAAATTCTATCTCGAAGACCGTCCGAGATGTAAAAATATTGTCGGAAAATTCACCTGCAGACATGGAATTTTCGAACCGCGGAACCGTAAATTGTGTGAAAAGAAGAGTTGATTCGATTATTTTAGGAACGCTTCGCCTGCTTAAAATGCCCAGGTAACTGGTGAATTTATGGTAAACTGTGGAACTTTCCAGAATAGGATGAGGACGGTGCATGAAATAATTTACATGCTTGGCAAATGGCATTTAGAAGAAAAAAAAAACGCTCGGTGGTTACTTCCGAGACTTGAATCCAGGATCTTTGGATTTCGTTGCTCACGTTTCCTCCTATGGCCACTCATCCCTTGCCTCAATCTTGACAGGAATCAAAGTTATAATGTTGCAAAGCTTGCAATGAGGATTGTGGGTGATCCGATCATCGGATTTTGGTGAACTTTTTTTGTTTTTTTTGGAATTTACTGTTGAACAAATGTGCAATTTGAAATTTTTGTGTATACTTTACGGCTTTCGAGATAGAATTTGGATGTGTCCTAATTTGCATATTTGAGATGATGAAAAGTGCTCCATCAGATAGAGCGCCCTCAAGTTCCTATTCATTCCCTGCGTAACTACATTTATCCAAGATAGAAAGGGGGTAACAGGCTTTTGATTCGCCCTGTATATGACTAGCAGAAGCACCCGGCGTTCCCGGGATAATTACAGTTGTAGGTAAATAGAACAATTTCATGAAGTTAAATAATAAACAAGATATACCCCGTCATAATTTGACGGTAAACAACCCATCTCTATCTTTTTTGCCTATATTACTATTTATTGTCATCGTTGTTAATTGTTGATATAATTATTGTTGATCTGATGCAAAGTTGTTGAATGTGACATCATTGTGGAGAAGATTGCTTGATTTAACTACGTAAGAATTTTGAATTGAAAATTAATTAATAGTAATTCTGGACACAAAAACTAATTTTGATAAATCTACAGACCAAACCTTTCATTTAAGACCAAAATGAAGTTTATAGATGCAGTAGTTTTCACTGTCGGTATATAGATTGCTTTTCAGTATAATTCTATAATTGTCTGCTGTAGATGAAGCTCCTGTTGTTCATATGCTTCCGACGCTCGGTTAGCTTTTTTGAGAATGGGCACAAAGAAAAATTTGAAAACAGAGAGCTTGGCTTTGTTTCCCAACTCACGTTTCATATTATCTGCTGA
>JAHWFO010112755.1:4989-25298 GCA_023313115.1 Rhysida immarginata | reverse complement strand
AGGACGGCGTTATAGGGGCCGCAAGTTTTGCCTCGCAAGGGTTCTTTAACGTGCAGCCGCTAAACGACTACACGGGACCAACGACTTTACTTCCCTTCCAAAGGAAGTGCGTGATCTCAGGATTTTTCCCCTGAAAAAATCCTCGTCGTCCTCGGCCGGGACCGAACCCGCGTCCTCGGGCATCAGAGGCGATCAAGCAACTGCTGAGGTACTTCTAAGGGAAATGTATAGTTCAAACGGAATAAAAATACCTAAAAAGTTAAATGGAGAAAGTAGCAATTCTCTATAGATTAAAATATATAAGAATCCTTTAATTTGTGAACATTCCTATTTAATAAAATAAGCGTTAATTGTTGAATCATTCTGTGTAAGGGCCAACTCTTTCTTTATAAACGATTGCCAATGCTTTTCTACGTAAGCATGCACCTTTGAAGGAATGATTAGCTACAAGCTGTTGTTAAAATTTGACTACAAAAACTAACTATTGATAATATAAAGCGTAAATACTTACATGCCATATCTTAGCATTGAAATTTTCCAGTGGTTTCATAATGGTATCATTATAACATGAATCATGGAACCAATTTCTATTATCATTAATTTTAAGTAATATTCAATAAAGATACGTCATTCCAAGTTGTTTGATTTATTACATGCCATATTTTAGCATTGACAGTTCCAATGAACCATAATGGTTCCAGGAAACCAGGTGCCTTTGACCCAATTTACTATCATTAATCTTACCGGGGGATAATATTCATAGAATTATGGTCGAGTAACTTATTATAATTATGTTAGGTAAAAGACTGCGCCAGTGAATTATACTATTCACCAAGTTTATATTTTAGGGTTTATCCCACTTACATAACAGATACCTCCGCTTAAACAGGCCCGGCCTAGAGGAAAGAATAGGCACTTAGACGGTCTTAACAATTTAACGTGTAATGTTTATTCAATATTCAACAAATGTATATAAAACAATATTGTATGGAAGGTAATGCAAATGATAATGATAATTTAAGATACGAATTTCAACTTGGTCAAGCTCCAATTAAGATTCAATTAAATTAATACAATTTGTAAGTAAGAAAGGACTGGTGGCAATATGACTAATTAAACGTTTCAATGAGTAATCACAATTCCAAATAATAACTTAGCAAATAAATTGTGTGACATACAACAGAATAATTATCAATTAAGGATTCCTTTAGACTAAATTTATAAGACAATGATCAAAAGTTCTGGGTATAATAATAACGATAAATTAGCAATAGTAATATGTAAATTAGGCATGAATGTAATTCTCAATTGTTCGACTATATAATTTATATCTCAAGGAAATTCGGGTTATACTGAATTTTAGATTACACAGTGATAACAATGTTCAACAGGAACTCTAATTATAAATTGTTCTATTTCTCTCGGAACGTAAAATAGAAATATTGCTTTAATAGCTCTAAGATACCAACAAATGTAAACTACTGACTGAGCAATCTGCTATATTGTTACTGAATAAAGGTCTGAACATAAAACTTTAATAAATACAAATAAACAAATAACTGGATAAAATATAGAATTTAGATTAAGGTAATCAGGGTTCTCTACGTATAATGCGACTGTTCTGAAGTATGTTATAATTGTCCTTCCCACTGTTTGATAGAATAATCCGTTCCCAAAATATGAATGTAATAATATGAAACAGAAAAAATGAAATTATGTGAGGAATTAAAGAATTGGCTATTGAGACATTAAATTGTAAATGGGCTATACCTTGTCTTCTCAATCTGTCCGCTCTTGGATCTCTCTCATCCTCTCTGCTACCACAGCTTGGCGGGAGGGGGGTCCTTCTCTTCCAATGGAGTGGCTCAGAGGAAGATCGTCTCTGGCTTCTTGTACTGGATCTGGGTACTCCACGGGCTCGGTACACATTCTTGCAACATACCTCGCAAACCATGAAATTATTGTAATTGATGACGCTGGTTATCAGCTTGATAGAAACTCTTCAAAAACACCTCGATAATGCGAGCTAACTAAAATTCAACCTGACGATTACATTTTCATAAACTACAACTTAAACTGGATTAATCCTAAAATTTTAAACTTCCCATCTGGAATCCAAGGATTACCAGATGGAGGCAGAATTAGTATAAAAATTTATGAGTAGTTCGCCGCACACTGGGCTACGGGAATCGTTACATTGCTACTGACTAAAATTTTTCACTTAGCATAACTGAACTAATAATTTCGATTTCGACAGCCAATCAAACTTCGGCATCCACGTGATCATTCCCTGTCTCTTTTCTCTCTTCAAAATCCAAAGTTCAATCCTTACATTCATCTTTCTTGCTTTCTATCTGTTCATCCGGTTCTCCGATTTACTTGTCCTACTCTGGCCATACTCTTTCTATCCTTGAATATGATTCTAACGATCAAAACAAAGCTGAGTAAACTGACTCATACTTTTTCCCTCTGACAAACCTTAAAACTTGGCTCTCTATTAACAACTCCTAACACCCACGCATAAAAATATTTAAAACGATTAATAACTTTATTTAATCTTTCCCTACATAAAAACTCTTCTAGACTTTATATAAACTCTTGACTTCTTAATCTAAAAAGACAATCCTGAACGCGAATAATAAAATAGCTCATTTGCATAAATAATCTGAATATTCTAATTCTGGCTAATTGATTCTCAAACCTTACAGTTATATTGATTCATGGCACATCATTCCAAATCGTTTGATATATTATATGCCATACTTTAAATTGAAGGTTCTAATGTCCCATTATGGTTCCACTAAACCAGGTTCCTTAGTACCAATTTTGACTGTTAATCATTATACGTTATATTCATTCATGGCACATCATTCCTAGTCGTTTGATATATTATTGCATGTCATATTTTAAAATTGAAAGTTCTAATGAACCATAATGGTTCCACGAACCAGGTGCCTTTAAATCAATTTTGACTATCATTAATTTTACGTTATATTCATTCATGGCACATCATTCCAAGTCGTTTGAAATATTACACGCCATATTTTAGCATTGACGGTTCCAATGAACTATAATGGTTCCACGAAACCAGGTGCCTTTGAAACAATTTCGACTATCATTAATTTTACGTTATATTCATTCATTACACATTATTCCAAGTTTTTCGATATATTACATGCCAAATCTGAGTTTTGAAAGTTTCCCCTGAACCATATACCCTTGAACCACTAAACCACATACCCTTGAACCAGTTCTGACTGATAGTGACCATCAAGGAAGACGATCACGTGTCTTCATTTAATTCACAAGCTTTTTCTTTGCTTTAGCTATGGAATGCCAAAGTGAAAACAGCATTTGGCAATGCACAGGCCATTTATAAATGGAATTGTATAGTGAAAAACGTCGTCCCCTATATTATTTTGACCTTTTGAACCGGAAGTAGTTCACTGATTTTTTCCACCGACGAACTCAGTCTTTCGATTTCCCTAAGTTGTTGGATGGCGAACACGGAAGTCGAAAATTCGGATGCGTTCGAAAGCTAGAGCACCAACAGACAGACCGACGGACGGACAGACGGACGCACGTTGTGAAAACATCAGTACCTACCCGTCCTAATAAACAGTCGTAGTGAGAGCTGAACATGAATTAAGAACTTTCAACGAAGAATTAATTATAGAAGTGCAGAAATATTAATATCAACAAGTCAGGCTACCGAAATGCCGAGGACCGATAGGAATTTAAAGCATTCGAGAATGAAAAAGAAAGCATTTGATTATTGAAGAAGCTTTTCATTGTTAATGATTAGATGAGGTTGTTAAGGAAACCTCTTGTTGCTAAGCAAGGCGTACTCATAAGGGAAATGTATAGTTCAAACAGAATAAAACTATCTTATAATTTAAATGGAGAAAGTAGCACTTCTCTATAGATTCCTTTAATATGTAATTATTCCTATTTAATGAAATAAGCGTTAATTGGTGAAGCATTCTGTGTAAGGGTCAATTCTTTCTTCATAAACTATTGCCAACGACTTTCTAAGTAAGCATGTGCCATTGAAGGAATGATTAGCTAATTTTAAAATTTGCCTAACACAAATAACTACTGATAATATAAGGCATAAGTAATTACATGCCATATCTTAGTCATTGAAAGTTTCCAATGGTTTAATAATGATATCATTAAAACACGAATCATGGAACTAATTTTGATTATCATGAATTTTACGTTATAGTCATAATTGACACGTTAATCCAAGTTCTTATATATATTCATTCCATATCTTAGCGTAGAAAGTATCAACTGGACCATAATGGTTCCACTAAAACATGCCCCTTTGAATCAATTTCAATTATCATTAATTTTACGATATATTCATTCATGACTCCACATACCAAGGTGTTTGATATATCACATCCATATTTTAGCATTGAAACATTCAATGAACTATAATGGCTCCTCGAAACCAGGTGCCTTTGAACCAATTTCGACTATGATTAATTTTACGTTATCTTTATTCATGGTACATCATTCTAAGTCGTTTGATATATTACATGCCATATTTTAGCATTGAAAGTTCCAATGAACCATAATGGTTCCACGAAACGAGGTGCCTTTGAACCAATTCCGACTATCATTAATTTTATGTTATATTCTTTCATGATACTTCATTCTAAGTTGTTTGATATATTACATGCCAAATCTGAGCTTTGAAAGTTTCCACTGAACTCGTATAATGTTTCCATGAAACCACATACCACTAAACTACATACCCTAGAACTAGTTGGGACCGATAGGTACTTATGTTTTCACAATGTGCGTCCATCTGTCTCTGTCCGTCCGCCTGTATTTCCGTTGGTGCTTTGACTTTCAAACGCTTCCAAATTTTCGATTTCCGTTTACGCAATTTGACAACTTAGGGAAATCGGAAGCACAAAGATACCACATATGTATACTTGGGAGAATCAGGCACAAGATCAAAAGAGTATGATTGATTTGATTGTTTGTGACAACAGGCTACGTGGTAAATTTGTGGATCCGAGATTGATGAGGGGTGCAGAGATTGTGCCTGACCGTTTTCTGGTTGTATCAAGAAAGAATCTTGTAAAGGTTCGGTTTACTTTATCTTCATTATCATAACCAAATAATTATAAAACGACGGCGCATTCCGATTACTATCGGAAAAAATGTTAATTAACTAATTAACAATCAATATTTAAACCTAATACCGAATCTTAGATAGTAATTCTTCCACACAGATCCGTGCCAAGAAGGGCGAGATTAGAATGACGGACTCAAGTTTTTGATTAACAATAACATTGAAATTTTTTCATAATAAAAAAATAGAATGAAAATAAAATGAAGATTAAAATATGAGTAATAATAATGAATCTGAACAATAGTATAATTAACCAAATGTAATTAATGAGATTTTATAAAAAGGAAACGCTTTTTCATGGCCAAAGTGAAGAAATAGATCATACATACTCTCTCAACGAATCAAATGGTCTTCCTTCTTTGGAATTTCGGCTGGTTGATCTTCTGCCGATGTTTGTGGCTCAAATGGGAATCTTCGAACATGATCGCGTCATTTTTGGGGACAATACTAACTGAATTTCATGGGAAAACTGTCATTATTTAAATTGGGTCGCAACTATGATAACTTTCATTAAAAAGCCTCGTTTATCGAGCAAAATTAAAGTTGTAACTTCTGCACCATGAATAAGATAAAAAAAATAAAATTTTAACTAAAATAATTTTGATGTTCCCTTCATGACGGATGCCCAGGAGACGGACATGGATAGCAAAAGGGTTGCTATCAGTCGGATTACAAAGATCCAAACCCGTCACTTATGCTTCGGTACGCCCGCACATGAGAGGGCAGAAATTGGAAAAAGCCGCAAGTGTTCTGAACAGTGCAAGGTCCCAGAGAACACTGAATTTCTCAAAATTACAAGTTCCCTCGTTCGAGAAGGGGTTTGGAAACGACCAATCAGCAATTGATTATGTCGTCAGAGATCTGGAATTATGGGGTTCAAAGGAAATGTCAAATTTAAAGCTAAAAGCTTGTTTCTGGGGTCTTGAATAGGCATCAATTCGTCTGACACCCATCTGCAACCTCCAGAGGTGCGGGTGTTGCATGGTAGAGGGTCATTGGTCAGCATTCTGCTGTTCTTAATTGCCGTTGGGGTAAACTTTCCTCACAGGGCGTCTTAATTGCCGTTGGGGTAAACTTTCCTCACAGGGTGCAATTCGTTCTCCTTTCCAAGCTGGCTCGCACCCTTTCACCAGTCATAATTTACAAAAGGCCTCTAGCCGCCTCAAATAGAAGCGTCAATGCCTAATGGCTTATCCCACAGGTCCCGTCATCGTTATTCAGAAAAATAAAAGAGGGATAAATTCTCCTCTATAACTCGTCTTTAGTTCAATAATGATCAAATAAACAATTAAATGCTGGTAGTAAGCAGAAATAAGAATAAATTAATATTCAGAATTATATTCGCATTTAAATAAGCATGATAATAAACTGGGACTCCACATTTGCCCCCTTCCTTTAAGAAATGGCTTCCCTGTGGAACCATTTCTTCCACTTTCTCGTTGTCTTCCACTTGCCTGTGCTTCAGAATGTTTGTCGCAAGAGCAGTATGATTACCTTCAGACCATGAAAGCTATCTTACTATGTATAATGATTATGTAACGTGCCGGAACGAAAGCTAATTCTGACTCGTTCAGCCAAACTCTGAGGAAAAAGGTAAGTCGAGATAGTTAAGAAGAAATAATAAAAGTTGAAAAACTAGTTATTAAAGAAATTACGAAGTGAGTTTGATGATAAATTAAAAATTAACCTTTAGTTCTAAAAGTTTCTAGATCCCTACTTAATCCCCCAATTCTTTTAATAGATTAGATTATAATTTATTTTTAATTAGATTTTATTTAAAAAAATATAATTAATCCTTTTTTATTAATGAAAATTTTATCTTTCCTAAGATAAATAGTTTTAAGGGAAAAAAATTTAAAGACAAAAACCTATATCCAAATGAACAAAATTTTCCTTTATTACAATAAAGATTGAGAAAGGAAGTAAGGAAAAAAAAGATCACTATAATGGTACAGCCGAAACGAAAGTAGATTTGAATGATGATCCTAGAAAGGAGCGCAAGTAGACACAGGAGAAGACTAGAACAGAACTGGAGAAGTCCGGTTGATTCGAAGAAAAAGTGAAAGACACTCAGGGAATACTGCCTCTGTAGCATAGGGATGGAAGGCTGTAAAGGATCAAGGCGCCATTTGGAAATATAATAAAAATTTAAATAAAAAAAATAGAATTTTGATTATGATCACACAAGCAGAACTTGAAATACGGATATAATCTCGGACCAGCAGTAAGATGGTCCTAAGAAGCAATAGAAAAAAAAAATACAAAAAAATAATTAAATAATATAAAAAAGAATGAACGACTACTCACCACAAAAGATACAAATAAAACGATAAACGGGAGACCGACAAAGGAGGGGAAACACAAAAAAAAGGAATACTCACAACACAAAAAAAGGATAATTAATAAACAAAGACAACGAGGAGGGAAGGAACGCAGTCATCCTAGGGAGGGGAGGTGAAGGCACGATGAGGTGAGCAACGCTAAAAAAAAAAGAACAAAGAAAAAAAACTGATTAATTAAACAATTGGCATTTCAAAAAAAAAGAATAAATATATAAAGGTGATTAAAAAGGTATGAAGAGAGTCTTCGGTAAAA
This sequence comes from Rhysida immarginata, assembly GCA_023313115.1. NCBI lineage: Eukaryota > Metazoa > Arthropoda > Chilopoda > Scolopendromorpha > Scolopendridae > Rhysida > Rhysida immarginata. The sequence goes on along the minus strand of JAHWFO010112755.1, from coordinate 17,551 downwards.
AGTCCGCACAGAGGTAAACATGATTAAGAATGGCCAACTTGTTGTCTGGTTCTGGTTCTGAAAAACGGAGCCTTCAATTTACGATAAGAGATGATGTCCTCTGAAGACTGGTAGGTCCGTACGAGGAAAACGAACGCTGACTGACGATATGCAAGCTGCTGTAGAAAGACGGTAGGAAACATCCATGAACTCCATTTAGAAAGTTAGTATCGGGGGAGCTGGAAAAATCGTTGTAGTTCCAATTAAATGTCCAAACGGTAAAGGTGAAGGAAGCACCGAATACAGAGGTTCGTCCCAGCGACAACCAACGCGTTGGATCCTAAACTGCATAGTGAACGTAGCAAACGACTGAGTCAGGTAAGCATTGAACTCGAATCATCGTCAGTTAAAGTGAGCTCCAAAGTGCAAGGAACCTTAACGGCGGCTAAGTGGATTCATCCTCTAATAAAGCTGAGCTGATTCTGCCATAACGAAAGCTCAGTTATTTCTGCCTCGACGGAGGCCAATCTGCATCTGTATCACGAAAGCTCAGTTGGTTCTGCCTCGATGGAGACCAAGCTGCTTCTGTCCAGTTGAAACCTAATTATTCACCAAGAAAAAAATTTCAAAGCACGCGAAAGCGAAACGCTGGCGCATGCTAACAGTCGAAAAGACACGCAGACAAGACCGAAGGCACGGACACATGAGAAGAAAAAAATTTAAGCCTGAAATAACCTTACAACAATATGGATAGAAAGTAAAAAGTTAAGTAACAATAGAGCAATAAAAAGAAAATATTTTCTAGATGCAAGGAAAATTCGTAGCTAATATTTGAAACAATGAATTACACAAAAGATAAATTTCCTAAAATCCTTCAAAAAAAAATTATTTAAAATTCGTTTTATAGCTTATAAGAAAAAGATTAAGAAAACCTAAATTAGGCGATTAAGAATTATAAAGATTATATTTACCTTTTTCTTTGTTTTTTATTTTAAATAAAAATTACAGAGATAAAGGTCAAAAACTCTTCAGTATAAGATAAGCCTATCATAGAGCGCCTACGGGAATTTTTGCTTCTAAAGCCTCAGTCAATTCTACAGTTCCGAATACATGGAACTAACTTTTATGGACTTACTGCATGAGAATTCCTATTATTTATTTATGAAATATAGAATAATGTAACCTGGCCAGGTTGAGTCAGGACTAATGAAAGACCTGGAGGAAAAAAAAAAAAAAAGATCAACGAGGAAGACCAGGATAGGCATAATTTCAATTAAAAACTTAACGTTATGGAGAACGTCATGTGAACCCTTTTAAATTATTTTTAACGAGGAGGGGGCCACCGTAACCTCCTCGGAGGATTAGAGAACTGCTCACGTAGGTTGGCTTACTGACGGCAAAAGGACGAAAAGGAGCTTTGACGAGAAAAGAAAGAATTAGGCATTATCAAAATGACCATAGCTTTAAAGCGTCGAAAAAAAGAATAATTAATCAAGCGATTTTTAAATCATAAGGCTCTGTCAAAAAAAATCAATTTATATACTAACTTAGTTAGGTCGAGAAGAAAAGGTGTAAGATCAAGAGGACCCCGGAACACTATCCACAAACGGGAAGAAAGGTAAAATGGGAAAAAAAAATTTTTCCCTATAACGGGACTAAAAATGCACGTTATAATTAATATGTGTTCTATAAAATAATTATTATTTAATAGCAAATAAATTTGTAATATAAAATACAGGAGAGTGACTACGCAATGATTTTTGGAAAATAATTAAAGTCTAGGAATATTCATGCCAATTATGGATAACATAACATTACTAAAAGATAGGATTCAAAATGATTATAGTAAACATTAGATAGGATAAAATGTTCCAATTAAAAAATAGTAACGAATAAGATTTTTTAAAGTATCAGGTTAACTTCTTAATAACCTATTTCAGGTAGTCTTGGAGAAACATAACTATTATAAAGATTAAATTTATGTGTCACTAGTAATCGTAACGTATTGATCATAAAAGAATAATGTTCAAAGTCCAGAATATTATAGTGGTTGCAATTGGGTTAAGTCCGATATTCAAGGTAATTTAACCACACACAGTCCTTTGTCACTTTTCGCGAAAGTTCAACAAAAAAAAATAGTTCTTAAAATATAACATAGACATTACCGTCTTACCGAGTCGGGTGGAAGAAGAAAAAAATCAGTTCCGTTTGCATGAGTTCCTCTAAACGTGTGAACGTCCTGCTCTACCCAGCCCCAAAGAATTTGGTCGGGAGCAGAATCAACTTGGAATCCGTCTGGTGGCAACTTCCGTAGAATGGTTGTAACAGCTGAAGGCATCTGGAGGCCTGGAGAGGTATCAGTCTTGCAGTGGGGTCATCTTTATCGTGAAGGCGCTTGGAGGTAGGTGGTCCAACGTCTATTCGAATAGGCTGTAAAGAGAGTGATCTATTTCCCAAAAACATGGTCTTGGTGTTCTACCAATAATAGATATAACCTACTCTATCAACTAAACTACATATGAAAGGTGTTGTAGTCAACTATGTTTCAAGGGAACCTTAATTCGAAACAAACGAGAATGTTTTGTGTAAAAGTGAATTTTCATTGGAAGTTAATGTTTCTCAATAAGAGAAAAAAAATTAATGCTCAGCATTTTCATATACTGTAAGAGAAGTATCAACCAATGTCATTAAAACATCTAGCCATATCCTTGAAAAAAATCTTTACTATGTGATAACAATAACCTAATAATTGTCAATCACATAACTGATTCATACAAGATCATACAAAGTGTAATTTATGGGTCTTGATATACAGGTATTGGACATTGAAACTGAAACACTTCGCGAATAGCACTGGTTACCCCCAGGGCTGAATAGAACCTTCTGCTAGGTAATTAATCGTATGCATATCAATGAATCGCGTGTCAGAGATCTTGGTAGTCACTCCAGTAGAAAAGTTCGATAGAAAACTTCAAATTGTCTGTGCAGACCGCTATAATGGGAGACATATCTGACTTCAAAAGAGGGCAGATTGTTGGGGCACGTTTAGCAGGTGCATCTGTGTCCAAAACTGCCACACTTTGTGATGTCTCATGTGCTACAGTATCCAGGGTGATGTGTGCATATGAACAGGAAAGACGAACCACGCCAGGAGGAGCAACTGCAGGGGAAAACGGAAGTTGTCGGAAAGAGACGTCAGGACATTGACCAGGATTGTTGCACGAAAGCGGAAAACCACCGCAGCAGAAATCACCGCAGAAATGAATACACACCTCCAGGAACCTGTGTGCACGAAGACAATCCGTCGTTACCTGCATAAATCCAACATCCATGGCAGGGTTGCTATACCGAAGCCTTTCATCAGTAGGACAAATGCCTCCAAGCGGGTTCAGTGGTGCCGGACGCATAAAACCTGGACGTTGGATGACCTCAAACGCGTCATATTCTCGGATGAGTCCAGCTACACTGTCTTCCAAACAACAGGGAGGGTATTCGTCTGGAGGAGCCCCTCTGATGCCTACAACCCAGACTGCTTGGCACCCACAGTCAAACACGGGGGTGGATCAGTAATGGTCTGGGGTGCAAACTGTGCAGGACCTCTACTGATCCTTCCCAAGACGTGTTGCTGCTGTGCTGGCTGCCCACGGTGCCCCAACACCTTATTAAATAAAGATTTTGGATTTCTACTAGGTGTTTCAGTTTCAGTGTCCAATACCTGTAGTTTCTTCACATTCATTACCTTTCCAGAGTATCACAATACAAGTCGTGCACTTATTACGACGCATACTATCAATCAGAACTACTAGATTCATCAAAAAAAAAAAATTCAAAAGATCTGAATTAAAGTCATATTCAAAGTCATGTCTCACGAGGTTCTTAATCTCTGTAGAATGTTCATTAGCCTTAGAAGTTTCAATCAAAATCCAATTCCTGTGCTCAAATATATCAACAATAAGATCTCAAATCTGTTTGACTAATTTCTATATGTGAAATATAACAATGTCTATGCTTAGAGACAATTGAGTTCAGATAAAGTCAAGTAATCACAACCTACAAACATCAATATCACTGGCACAAAGAATATCTAATATTATAAACTCTTTCCTTAAGAACGTGATCATAGGTTCAAATAAACCTTCCACTATGACATGAGAAACATCGAATAACTAAGTTATCATCCATGATAAGATTTCTGAATTCAGACTAAAATTTCACTCATCAATATTCATGAAACTCGCCAAGTAATCCATTAGTGTATTCACTGGTCTACTCGGCTTAAAATAGTTTTTCTTTAACTTAAATAGGTTTTGGAGTTAATATTTTTCAGTGTAATTACAAAATACATAGTTTTCTCTACACAAATAACAAGTTTCCAGATTAGGAGAAAGAATAATATTCCCACATGACTATCAATCGCAAGCTTGCGCATCAGTATTTAATGTCCATAAAGAATGCGGATATATAAACAAAGTAATGTCATTTTTCCACTTGTCAAAACATGATTCAATAATATATATATAATGTGATTCAAAGATGTCTGAGCAAATGCTGTTATTAATAGTGTAGTTTTAACACTGAGATATCAACAATAATTGAGTTTGGAACAAGGGCAGCTGTAGGTTTAATTAATTTCAGTGTGAGCATAATGGTAGACTTTAAAAACAATTATCAGTGAAATAGACTCAAAGACAGACCAATAGCGATTATTTTCCTTGTTTTTACGGCATTCCCTAGGTCTAATAGAATAAAGCTCATTTGAACGATTCAACTGTGTTTTTATTTATTAGTAATTCCTTTTACTATCATAGCTTAAGCATTTATTGCAAGAAGTAGCTTGTTACCAAGCATCAAATTCAAACAGGGAAAAAATCTAAAGTCAACTGCATCTGCTCAATGCTTTAATTATTTGTGCATCCTTAATTTCTTCAATCGTATTTTTAATTATTACAGTAGATTAATATTCTGCCCCTAGATGGAGCAAGAAAGTATTTATGATCAAAGTAAAAGGGTAGCTGATTGATACTACAACAAAAGCAAAAAAAATTCTTAGTGATTATATGAAGACATAAAAAAAATTTATTTAATTATTTATTTATTATATTTTTGTCAAAAAAAATTTTGGTGACATCATCTACTTTAAGTTACTATTATATTTAATTTATTTTAATTTAAATCATCTTGTTTCATTCCCCAGTTATATATTTGCTTTTTGTTTGCCAAATAGGTTTAAAAGTTTCTGCCCTTATCTTAATTCCTTTCCAAGGCAATAAGGGAAGGTCCCTTATCTAGTAGGGTTGACCCACTTTGACCTTCAAAGGAGAAAAGGGGAATGAGTCACTTGACCTCTTAACAGAATTCCTAAGTGATCACAAGAAAGGAAAAAAAAAATTTATTGTGCTTTTTATTACTAATTACGTGTTCTAGTGTAATAAATACTGGTTTCTGGACTTAATTAAACAAATTAGATTATCTAAAATACTCATGGCCTAATAATTCAACAAGTAACTTGTGATCTATGTTATTCACTTATCATTGGTGGAAAATAAATTTTTTCAGGAAAAAATTATTTCAGAAAAATTCTGAAATTAATTTTAAAATTCTAAACAGAATTTATTATATATAGTATGAAAATTTCAACAATGTAGTATTAATATTCCATTTTTCCCAATGCAACATTAATATTCACTGCGCAATCACTCTCCTGGTCAGGAAGATAGAATCAAGGAATAAGGTTAATGGAATAGAATTATTTCAGTCAGTGTTGCCAAGTTGGTAGATTTTCTACTACATGTGGTAGGAAAATAAATTAAAAGTAGATTTGTAGTAGAAAAAAAAAACTCGTGATAGATTAGTGGTAGATTAATAAGATTGAACGATTGAAAGTTGGGTCCTGCGATGCATCGCCACGTTATGAGTGTTTCACGGCAGACAGGCAACGGCCAATCAGCCAGATTTCTTGGGATATATAAGCAGGGGTCTAATATCAAGCGTGGCTTCTTGAAGAATTCAGCCCTGATTCAGCCAGCTCTAGACTAATACTGACACCAACGCTTCGGACCCAACGTTGCTGGTACGAGAATGGAAAAAACCACACCAAAGAGGACCTCTTCAAAGAAACCGGACCCTTACAGAAAACAGAAATACAAGTCAGCTTGGAATACAGAAGAAAAATTTAAACGTAAGTGGAAAAATAATATACACCCTATACAATTTTGATGGGACAATAGTACTTTTTCACTATCGTTAGTGCTATCGATTGCAGATTTTAATAACGATTGCTTAATCAAAAATACTGATCAAGTTATATTGAATTTCTAGAATGGATAGCACCACATCCTTCTGATGAATATAAGGCGTTTTGTAAGTATTGCAAGTGTTCACTTGCAGCACTCCGTGCTAATTTAGAAGACCACCTGAGATCAAAGAAACATTTGGATAGGGTTCAGCTTGAGAAAGCAGCAATAGGCTGCAAAACTCTTACCTTCCAAGCAAAGAAATCACTTTCTAATACTAAAAAAGTTACAGAAATGAAATTAGCTGTATTCATTGCTGAACATACTTCCATTAAGGCTATTGATCATTTGTCAGAATTGTTGCCAACTCTTGATCCTGGCTCTAACGTATTGTCAGATATTAAAATGCACAGGACTAAGTGCACAATGATTATTAAAAATGTCTTATCACCAGCTCTACTTGATAACTTACTTGAAGATGTTCGCGGTAACTATTTTTCTTTAATAGTCGATGAGAGTACTGATTTAACCGCAATGAAAATTTTATGCGTTATGATTAAATATTATTCATCTAAATCCCAAGAACTAATCACCACAATTTACAGACTCATTGAAGTTAGAATCGCTGTATAATTCTATGGCGAATACTTTGAAACAGGATGGGATTGATATAAAGTACTTGGTTGGGGTAGGATTAGATGGGGCAAATGTATGATAGGAAAACATAATTCATTAGCATCAATGTTACGAGCTGTTGTTCCAGATATTATTATACTGATATGTGTTTGCCACAGCCTATATCTCAGTGCTGAAAAAGCGTGTGAAATGTTACCAAAACAGTTGGAATTTATAGTAAGAGAAGCACATAACTTTTTTAGTCACAGCCCAAAGCGAATAAATGAGTACAAGAATTTGTTTACTACCATTAACAACAAAATTCCTAACAAGATTCCAAAATTAAGTGGTACTAGATGGTTTGCACGGTGTGAAGCTGTAAGCGTGGTTTTAGATCAATGGGACGAGCTTGTTCTATTGTTTCAAGTGTCGTCCAATCAAGATAAAAATTTCACAGCTGATCAACTGCTGAAGATAATGATTGTTCCTGCTTACCAAGCATGCTTGACTTTTCTAAAATTTGTTTTGAAAAAGGTATGTAACGTAAATCTTCTTTTTCAAGCTGACAATACTGATTACAGCCTGTTATATGAAGATCTTTTGTTATTTTATAAAGATCTATTGAAAATGGTGGTTTTACCATCCAAACTGGAAGGTTTGTCAGACAAGGCTTTGATGAGTTTTGATTTTCAAAATTATTTGATGCATTCTTCATCCATGTTTTTTTGATATGACTTTGAGTTAATAAGCAAAAAACTTCCACTCCATGAAAGTTCAGATGTCCGGGAACGATGTAAGCTATTCTTAATAACTTTGTGTAAAGAAGTACATAATGGACTTCCCAACAATCTGTATTTGTTAGAACAAGGAAATGTTTTTCATCCCAAGACGGCAACCTCTCACAACAAACCAAAAGTAGCACCAATTGTCACAGAATTGCTTCACCATTTCTGGTGTGTGCTTGGCGACATTGATAGTGAATGGGAAGCACTCTCAAACAAACTGTGGCAATTCACATCTTCAATGGCAGATTTATGGACTGAGGTTGGCAAAGCTAAAGATGCAGCAGGAAATGCACGCTTTGTAAACATTTATAATTTGGCAAAAGCATTTTTGTCTTTGCCAGTATCGAATGCCGTCGTTGAAAGAGCATTCTCTCATTTTTCAATAATTAAGAATAAGTTACGAAATAAACTGTCATTAGATGTAGCCCAGGCAATTATGCGAGTGAAATATCATTTACTTGTTACCAAAAGTACCTGTGCGAATTTTTCAGTGACTGAGAAAATGTTAAATTTATTCACGCAAAAAATGTATGATCACATTGTTACAAATAACAGTCTGCATGATATTGTAAATGAAGTGTTAATGATTGAATAAAGTTGTTTCAATAAGTGAACTGAATTTGTTTGAATATTAATTTGAATACAAATATGATTTTAAATGCACGTACTGTGTGTAGTAGGAAAATGTGGTAGAAAAAAAAATTGTAGTAGATTGTGGTAAGAAAAGGACCCGGATGTTGTAGGAAATCGGGTGGAAGACTTGGCAACACTGATTTCAGTTGCAGTCAGTGATCACAGGTGATAACTAGCGCGGGCAAAGCCGACGGGCCAATTTAACGGTAATTAACGAAATTTTCTTTTCCTTTCGCGATTAAATAAGCGCGTTCAAATAGCAGTAATGTTTATAATTATCCAGATAGTATTTAAAGTAAATTTCATATAGAATAGAATAGCTTAGATTAGGGTAAATTCAACAGTTAGATCGATTCCAGGGATTACAATTGCCGAAGGTCACGTGGCTTTTCTTTGTGTAAAGATTTATGTTAATAAAATGTTTCCCCCTATATAATTCTGTTAATATCAGGTTTGTATGATGTATAATGCGTTTAATAGTTAAGATATCTTTCAATAACATCGATTTAAGACTGTTTGATGCTAACTTCATTGTTTAAAATGTGCGGAAATTAAAACTTGGATTTAGTAACAAAATTTCAACCTTTAAATAAAATAAATGATTATTATATCGGTGGAAGGATGGATCATAATACTGTTCCTATTAACTAAACAGGTGGTGGCCTTACAGTATAACAGAGGGACATCAGGAGTTCAAACTAGTTTCGCCATCTATTCCCGGCTTTGTCAAGGATATACAGCAAGAGGCATGCAAGCCTTTATATATACAGAACTGTGGTACAAGTTAAGCAATGAGCATAAATACATACAAGAACCAATAGGATATAAAGCAAGGGGGCCAATGAGAAAAATGAAGTAATGGCCAGTAGAATAAAATAGAATAAATACAAAAATTTTTTAAGATACACAAAAGAGAAGTTGTACAGAGATGGTGCGTTTAACGCAGACCGAAAAGAGAACATATCCGGTTGTCCGAAGACAAGAGAATTTACATAAAAAACAAAGTAAAATAAAGGGGTAAGAAACTTACAAAATGCAGAAGAAACATAAAATAAAGAAAACGAGAGAAAATCATAGTAGATCAGATAAAGAACTAAGTATTTCAAACACATTAAAGTCCGTCTGGCAATTGAGAAGCAAGTGTGGGGTGGATCTCTTGGCCTTGAATATTTCGATTGCTTTGAGGGTGGCAGTTTTTTCAGGTTTATTACAGATGTGCAAGACAGACATAACCTCTTCTTTTGTCTTCTAGGTGTGTCCGGAATCTGCGACATGGTTTGCATAGTGGGAAACACGGTCCCGTTTTTTATACGAGTCAAGGTGTTCCTTGAATCGCAATGCAAGATTGCGGGTCTATAATCCCACATAGAACTTATCGCAAAACGCACAATTCAGGCGGTAAACTCCGGATTGGGAATATTTGTCGGAGGTGACGGAGGTGGGCGGGTTCAGGGTGCGAGCAGCTGGGGTTGGAGTACGAAATGATATTCGGAGGCCAAGGGACGATAAGAAATCGGAAAGCTGGGAGAAATTAGGTCCCAGATATAGTAAGGAAGTCCACTTTTCAGTTTGGGGTGAAACAGGAGGTGGGGGGGAGAGAAGGGCCCGTCTGCGGCGGTGAAGAATGCGAGAGAACGTGGAGGTCGAATATCCATTGGAGTGGGCGAGGTGTCGGATTATGCGGAGTTCTGAAGATCTGGATAGGGGGGAGAGGGGGAGCTTCAGGGCACGGTCGATTAGGAATCTCAGTGAGGCTTGTTTGTGGGTGGCGGGATGTGAGGAGGAATGGTGTATTAAGTTGGAGGATGTGGTCGGTTTACGGAAGACAGAAAAGGAGAAGCGGTTAGTGTGGGGATTGTTGGTGATGAGGATATCAAGGAAAGGGATGGACCGGTTAGTTTCTAGTTCAAAAGTGAATTGGATATGTGGAGAGAAGGAGTTAAAGGTGTTAATAATATTAGTGGAAGTAGTGGATCGGGAGTCAAAAAGGATGAGGATGTCATCGACACATCGATAATATGTGATGACGGAGGAATTATTGAGCAGGGGGGTGACGTGTGTTAATTCCAGGTGCTGTAGGAAAACCTCAGACAGAAAACTGCTGAGTGGGAACCCCATTCCTAGCCCTGTGGGTTGGGAATAGTAAGAGTTGTTAAAGGAGAAATAGTTCTGCGAAGAAATTACAGAGAGGATAGCTAGTAGGTCAATAGTATCGGGTGCAGGGAAAGAGGCAGCTAGTAACAGACACTGTAGGATATAAAGGGTGGGGGTGACAGGGATGTTAGTGTATAAGTTGGTGATGTCAAGGGACATAAGGGAGAGGTGCTCATCAGTGTGGATGGAAGAAAGGGACTCAGTAAGGGTTAGGGAATTGCATACATTATAAGTATTAGGGAGGATTTTCAGGTTAAAGAGGAAGGTGGAAAGGGATTTAGCAACGAGGTGGGCAGGAGCTGGGGAATAGTTAACGACGGGGCGTATAGGATCTTGACTAGGGCGTTAAGGTTGGGTGGGCGATGGTTAGGTGAGATGAGGCGTCGGAGGTATCTGAAGCGTGGGTATTTGTTGATGACGGAAATAATACATTTGGGGTATTTAGAAGTGGGGTCGGATGGGAGGGTGACAAATTTGTTAGCGTCGATGAAATCGTTAACTTTATCAATGAACGTAGAACGGTAAATAATAACCGACATGTTACCTTTATCGGCCTTGATGACGAGGGCATCGGATTCTTGTAGCTTTGTCTTCAAGATGGTAGAGGCAGCAGCATCAGTGAGTAGTTCCCGGGGTGGTCTAGACGCAGACGCTTCTTTGAAGGACTTGTGTATCAGATGTCCAGCGATGGCTCGCGCTGGAGGACGGTCAGTCTGGGGTAGTAGGTTAACGGCGTGCTCGACATCTGAGATGACATCGTGTAAGTCAGATCGTGTAGGCTTCCTATAGACAACGTGCTTGAGGCCTTTGTCGAGGAGTCGCTGTTCGTTGTCAGACAGCTGGATTGATGTTAGGTTAACAACATTGTCGTGAAACACAAAATCACCTTCAGGAGGATGTGGGCGTGTTGGAGGCAGACGTCGGAGGTCGTCTAGCTTCTTACACAGGGTTAAGAACTTATGCTCTTTGAAGGATTGCAGCCTAACTTCATCATCCTCGAAAAGAGGCATCAGAACATCAGGCGGTATGATGGATGAAATGTGGAGGTGCAGGCGGAATATCTCTTGATTGAGACGATGCTTCTTGTAAATTAAGGTGGTTGTAGCACGGCTTACCCAAGTCCTTACGGCGGCGGCCCATGCAGCCTGGGCGGCGGTAGACCTGTTCTGGACGATGACGTGGGTATACTTGGGTTCTAGGCGCTCTCGGATACACATGCGGTTGAACCAGATGTTCTGGATGGTGGAGGCTAGTTTCCTCTTGATGTGGAACATCTTAGAGATGAGTGGAGTCATATCGGTGGAAGGATGGATCTTAATACTGTTCCTATTAACTAATCCGGTGGTGGCCTTACAGTATAACAGAGGGACATCAGGAGTTCCAACTAGTTTTGCCATTTATTCCCAGTTTTGTCAAGGATATACAGCAAGAGGCATGCAAGCCTTTATATATAGAGAACAGTGGTACAATTTAAGCAATGAGCGTAAATACATACAAGAACCAATAGGATATAAAGCAAGGGGGCCAATGAGAAAAAGGACGTAATGGCCAGTAGAATAAAATAGAATAAATACAAAAATTTTTTTAAGATACACAAAAGAGAAGTTGTACAGAGATGGTGCGTTTAACGCGGACCGAAAAGAGAACATATCCAGTTGTCCGAAGACAAGAGAATTTACATAAAAAACAAAATAAAATAAAGGGATAAGAAACTTACAAGATGCAGAAGAAACATAAAATAAAGAAAATGAGAGAAAATCATAGTAGATCAGATAAAGAACTAAGTGTTGCAAACACGTTAAAGTCCGTCTGGCAATTGAGAAGTAAGTGTGGGGTGGACCTCTTGGCCTTGAGAAGCAAGTGTGGTGTGGACCTCTTGGCCTTGAGAAGCAAGTGTGGGGTGGACCTCTTGGCCTTGAATATTTCGATCGCTTCGAGGGTAGCAGTTTTTTCAGGTTTATTACAGATGCGCAAGACAGACATAACCTCTTCTTTTGTCTTCAAAGTGTGTCCGGAATCTGCGAGATGGTTTGCATAGTGGGAGACACGGTCCCGTTTTTTATATGAGTCAAGGTGTTCCTTGAATCGCAATGCAAGATTGCGGGTCGATAATCCCACATAGAACTTATCGCAAAACGCACAATTCAGGTGGTAAACTCCGGA
>JAHWFO010112753.1:0-17575 GCA_023313115.1 Rhysida immarginata | reverse complement strand
CTTTCAAGTAAATAAATTAGTAACAAAAATTTTTTTCGTTAATGAATTTTATGAAAGTTTTTTCGACCATTTATTTATTATCTCGACCAACTGAAACACCCGACGAATTTGTCTTCGACAAATTGACCGCCCGACCAACTGACACTCTCAACGAAATGACGCTCGACGAATTGACGCCGACGAACTGACGCTCGACGAATTGACCCTCGACGAATTGACACGTAACCGTGATAGAGTAAAGAAAAAAAAATCATGATTAAGTTTTTAATTGTAAATTGTTTTTTTACGTAAGCTTACTTATGTTTGTTATTTTATTTTATTTACTAATTTTTTTTTTTTTTTATATTTTCATTTTTACTTTTTACATGTTTGCATTTACTATTTATTTATTTTCGATATTAATCGAACCTAGTTACACAGATGATAGTCAAAAACGTTAACCATTTTCCTATCGGGAACCTCGACAAACGAGTCTTTATTAAATTTATAAGATTTCAAATATTATTTAACTTAAGTAATCTGCGACCTGCGTCAACGCCACCTAAAAGATGGCGTCTCTCTGTTTCTCTCTAGATGGCGGTGCTTGTGTCATGGCATTAAAGCTCTAGAGGGGAAGCTTTACATGGCATAGGTGAAGCTCCGCCCAGTGAGCTCAAGTCTGTAGAGTTGCCGAAACTGCTTCGCGGACACGGGTTCTCGCGACTTTTCCCTCGTGAATTTATTAATAAACAGGTTATAAAAATTTCGTGAATCATTTATTTATTAAGTAAAAATGATATAGTAATAAATTCAAAGCGTGAACTTGATCGGAGTGGTTGATATCTTCTTTTTCCATCACCTTGAGAGAGCGACAATTGTTTGCAGCGACTTGACCAATCAGATCAGACCAGATGCAGGATAACTGTTGAAAGTCGCTAAATGGAAAACGACCGCGCTCGCGTGCTAATTAGGGCGCGTCTCACAGACGACGATTGCAAAAAAGGACGCCGAAGCAAAAAGGACGCCGACGCTGAACCGACGCTGAACCGACGCTGAAACCGACGCTAAATGGAAACCAGCCTAAGCGTAAACCGGGTAAGAGCATCAGCAGAATAGGAACTGAACCAAATAAGGTCGCGATCACTAAGGAAAGGAATTTTCAAATAAGCATATAATACAAAAAAAAAACCCCACGAAACTCTTGCTCCATTAAAAAAGCAAAAATCAAATAATGGAATCGAAAGCAACTTGATAGAAGAACGCACTTCCATGAGAGGAAAAAAAAGAATAAGAAATACCGACGCAATACGAAAGCGTCACGTGGACCCTTTAATTATAACCAGGGACGGGTCCACGGTAACCTCCCCAATAACACTCGTGGAAGGCAGAACCCTAAACGAGCGGTTTACGTCCATTAAATGTAAAAAAAAAAAGAAAACTAACATTAAAGCTGACGTACAAATTAAACACAGTCGTCCTACAAGTGACTCGGACCGTTCTCCATGAGGGACTGACAGAGTGCCAAGAGACTTCAAGTCTCAGTAAAAATTAACGTCAAACGGGACGGTAAAGCTTCCGTTCCTTTTTGGCGCGCTATAATATGTAAATGTGGATGGATTTAATGACATATATTTACTCCTTATATTTATATACCTTTACCCACTTTGGGGATAAATATAAACGTATAGAAATAAAAGCATAAGATGAGAAACAAAACTCTTAACCCAATGCTAAACAATATTCTTAAGAAGTATTAACTGATAAAGCAAAGGGAAAAGCAGACACCTAACAATTATTTGGAATAATGAACAAACCAGTTTGCTTAAAGTACTTTCACAGGCAAATCCCATTCGTCGCAGTGACCAGTTTCCAAATTTGTTTGTAACACTTGCACTGTCTCATAAAGCTATCCCAGCTGCATGTAAAAAGTATAGAACACTCCCATATGGTGCATATTGTCCATGCGAGCAGGAAGAAAACCTGCACAAAGGCGTTTGCCAAATCTGTGGTCTTTATTTCCCTTCTGTCAAGCGCATTAAACTGCACAAAGCAGTTCCTGGCAAGACCTCCAATTTCAATGCTCCTACTACAACACATGCAGTCGTAGATAATATTTATTATCTGCAAACAAGGAGAGATAGACTTGCAGTCATCTATTGAAGATGATTAAGATTTTTGTGTGGCTGGGCGAATATGATATTTTTGACGTGTTCGTGCCTCAAAAAATAAGTCTGTAATAATTAAAGATTTGGAAATGTGGGCTACCTCGCCATGGATTAAAGATGCGTATTTCAATAAATGGAAATTTTTTTTCCTTATGGTGGCATTATTTTTATTTATTACCTGGATACATTTTGGTTAGTAGAATTTAATTGTCACTTTTCGTGTCAGGATCACATATGACCGAGAGGTGGAGGGAGGGTTTACAAAAATATGACATGTGCTGACACGGGGGGGGGGGGGGTGTATAAAATTATTTGAGAAATGGATGGGGTTCGTAATTTGTGGACGACCCTTAACTTATAAATAGACAAACATACATGCATACAGTACAATAACCACCATTACAGAAAAATTTTGGCGAACCCCAGTTTGGGAAACACTGGTTTACAGTGTATAAGGAGTAGAAACCGCGTCATTTGCGGTATTCTCTCATTCTCGTGGTGTACAGAATCTATTTTTTGTTGAAATTTTAAGGAGGTTACCCTCCCTCATCATTCTAATGTCCTTAAGCAATTACGCAAAGAACACAGAACATTAAACCCAATTTTGGGTTAATCAGGGCTATATGAAAGAGACCTCCCTCTTTCAGTATAGCCCTGAAGTTAATAATAATAATAATAATAAGAATTAATACACCAAATACGGCTTCTTTAGAAATTCTTATATGAAACAGTTCCAAATATCTTCTCTGGGTCTTTGAAGTTTAGATCACTTTCATTAAAAAATTTTTATAGCTCTTTCTTTGAAAAAATTGTGTATGAGGAAATGTTATAAATTAAAAATTTGGGATTATTAAGATACATATAAAATTTGACGAAGAATTAGATACCAATGAAAAACGTTTACCGGTAAAGGGCGAAGTCCTGTTTCAATACTACGAGCATGGTTTTAGAAGTTAGTTCTTGTGGCAGCCGCATACGCCTGACATTGGCGCTGCGTCAGCAGAAGAATAAAGAGGAAACAGAAAGTGGCCATGAGCAGAAAGCTAGCCACGTTTTGGCAAACCTCCGTTTTGAAAGTACAACAGCAGTACAATATATATTTATTTTTAGATGAAGAATAATCGTTCTAAAAATGTTTTAAGCTGTTATACAAGAACTTAAATATAATATCAAACCTTCTTCGATAAGTAAATAAATTTAATAATTTGTTGAAACTATTCTCTATATGGAAAATTTTAAAACATTCATTTATGATATAGTTGTTAATTTTATAGCGGATTTGTTTAATGTAAATGCATGTATATCAAAACTAACTATACATGGCTGAATTCAGCAATAACATTTTATTTCAGTAAAAACAACATGAACAGTTTACAGTTTTCATTTTTAACTAACATTTGAGGTATAATAATGTAATAATAAATTTAAAACATACATTTGCTTCTAAATTTTAGAATAAACATATTTAAAAGAAAAGAAAATTATTTATAATGAAAGTGCCTGGATTTGAATTAAAACAATTTTTAATAAAATTTTAGCTTTTGGAAAGTTGCTTTAATTTTAATCGGTGATTAAATATAATTTTGGTTTGCTAATTTTGAAAATGAATTCAGTTTTCATTCATCACGCAAGGATTTTTCAAAAATGCAAATAATGCAAATTCTACATGTACTCCTACTTCATAATCGTAATTTAAGACAGAGTCAAACTTTAAATTAGATTTTTAGTTTATACGAATAAAACTGTAACGTGTCCGAGGTTGTTCGTGCATCACGCAAAAACTACTGGACGGATTTTGATGAAACTTAGTATGGTTATAGCTTACAGTGTAGGTCTTCAAGTAGGGTACTTTTTTCTGCGTGAAAATGTCTCATTCCCACTGGAAATTTCCAAAACGGCGCGGTGGAGTGGTAGTTAAACATGCCAACAGATGTCCTGCGAGTTTTTAAATTCGCGCAGCAGTAGTTAAACTTGCCAATAGATGTCGCCAGATAAGAGATATGCCTTCTATATATGCCTTCCAGCACAGCCTTCAGCAAAACTTTCTCAAGACTCCAGAAATGCTACGAGAATGAGCCCAATACAAATGAAAAAAGTGATGGTTATAGCTTTTAACTTACAAGGGAACCCCACATAGCCTAACTACTTTAACAATGGAGTCCTTGTATGGCTATGTACCGGCTGATTCAGTCAATTTCTGACCATTTCACTCGAATGACGGCATTAGGGATAAACAATTGAAAGAACATGAGCGCCATATCGAATTTCTAAATAGTTGGAGTTTGTATTGTTGCAACGGCGCTGCATGAAAATCGTATTGTTGAAAAATGGTGCCCGCTTTATCAACAGAGCAGAAATGCAAGGTTGTCGAATGGTATTTCGAGACAAAATCACCTGGAACCGTGCAAAGAAAGTTCCGGAAGGAGTATACGTGTCGAGACGCACCAGGCATGCAAGCAATCGTGGATTTTGTCAAGCAATTTCGTGCCACTGGATGTGTTAAAGGCAAGAAAAAAGGCGGGAGCGAAGCTCGTATTCGAACGGCCGAAGTTGTCAAAAATGTTCGCACAAGGTTGGTCGATTCCCCTACCAAAATATCTGTTCGCCGCCTCTCCATTGAAGAAGGGCTGTCGTATACCACGACGTGGCAAATTTTGAGAAAGGATTTACACCTGTTCCCGTATAAGATCCATGTTTATCAGGAGTTAACAGACACTGGAAGACAGAAGCGTCAACAATTTGCGATGAAGTCTGGAGCAGAATTGGAAGCCAATCAGGACATTGTGGACAACCTGTAGGTGTCAGATGAGGCCTTCTTCCATCTGTCAGGTGACGTTCATAAACACAACGTTTGTTTTTGGGGTTCCCAGCACCCTCATGAGATCCATAAGTCACCTCTTCATCACACAATTTCACACTCTCTTATTTTGCAAGCATATATAATAGTAGCTTCAGATGAGTAACATATTTCAGTTTGGTGGAAATCTGTGACATACATGTTCGAGGGATTCCGTTGTTAGTGTAGTTAAAGCTTATAGTGTGGGTCAACATTTAGGCTACTTTTTCCTGCGGAAAAATGTCCCATTCCCACGGGAAAACACAAACATTGAAATCATGCGATGTTCAAAAGCTTGTCAAAAGATGTCGCACGAATATTTTAGAGTGTTTTAAACCGCGCTATGGTTAATTTTTTCTTTCTGAAGTTAAAACTAAACTACTTAAAAGAATTCTACGACAAGGGTTGCCACCTCTCCGAAGTTGGGCTGGAGACTCCCGTATTGGTCTTTTTTCTCCAGACTCCAATTTCAAACAGGATTCTCCGGTGTTGCACCCGTTACTGCGGGACTCGCAAGTAACTTTGAAGGTTTCGATTTCAGAAACAACTCAAAATCCTTGACACTTCTACAACCATGGCATGGATTAAGGGGGAGGGGGAATTTCAGGACGGTAGAGAAAGTACGCCAGCCTGCGTAAAAACACATCATGATTTTGAAAAAACTCCATTTGCATCAAAAGAAATTTTTAATTTAAAAGAAAAATTAAATTTCAATGAAAATGTTAATATTCTAAAAAATTATTAATTAGATTAGATGGAGAAATTTTGTTTGACGAAAGTGGCAACACACCTCCGGTTTTCAAACTCTTTGAAGGTGGCAAATTACGCACTTCGAATTTTCATTTGCGTATTGTTGTTGTCTAGTTCTGTCCTTTGGCTGCAGTTTTTGAATTTTTTTTTTTTTTTTTTTTTTTTGCGCTGACTTTCTCCGCACTGAAGAAAGTCTTGAGCGGAGCCGCGGGGTGAGTTCACTTTTTTTTTCTTTCACTGAGTTCTACGTGAGCGGAGCCGCGGGCACAACTAGTAATATATATATTAATCAAATTCAATTGAATAAACAACATTGGAATACAAAAATTCGATATGATGATTGATAAGGAATGAACCTATGTGCAGTCGAAACCGGCCCTTTAGATCGATCTAGTGCTGGGCAAGAATTTACAATAACGCATGGCGCTTGGGTAGCAGACTTCTGCTGTTTCATCCGTTTGAGTTTCTGCCATGTGGGACACCTCCAGAAGCAGAAAGTAAAAAAGCAGAAAAAATACGCCCTGCTTTCTGCTCTCTTGTCTCTATATACTAAAACTCTTGCGTGTATTTATTTATTTATCTGCAATTCTATCTCCTCCTAGACGGTTTGAGCTAGCGACTTGAAATTGTCAGGGCAGGCTTATCAATAAAGGACCTGCTCTATCGCCAAAAATCAGCCCCCTATGACCCCCCCCCCCTCCCCACTTTCTGAGGTTTTTGCTTTGTAATTCCCCTCAACAGATGGCGCGGGCGGGCGAAGCCGCGGGTAGCAACTAGTAAATAAATAGGCAGCGAAATAAATAATAATAAATAAATTGTAAAACTATTTTTATATACGTCATTGGCTAGTCCTATATAAAAATCCTCTGAAACACAATAAATTTATATAGGCAGTTATTTTTTTTTTTTATATATTTTTACTGCAGTTTTAATTTATCATATTACAGATAAATAATAAATTTATATATAAATAAACAATTTTCGATCGAAAAATATGATCTTAGATAAAAAAAAAAAAAATATTAATTATTCTTTGATGATGCGAATGTGGCGATTTGAATGAGAAAACATAAATGCGACCAAAAGTGACTGTGACCAAGTTAACTGTGACGAAACGATCTGCTTGTTAAAATCCCTTGATCCATTCCCAAAAGACTACGTGTCTGCTACCTGACCCTCTACTTGACCAGGTGGTTTATGTGTTATTTAAATTTGTTTTGTAACATTAGGCTAAGAGATTGTAAAAAAAAAATTATGATTTAAAATAATAGTATTTTGATTGCTTTTTGTAATTGCTGCGTTTTATGTACAAAAAGTGTTTATTTTCATACCAACCTTTAATTAAGTAAGTAATGTTTAATTAATTTAAAAAATTTAATACTTCAACAGAATAATGTGACCAAAACAAATTTATACAAAAATGACAGGTTTAGTATAGGAAACTATAATTCATTGAGAAAGCCAATTTAACAATTTTGAATCATGAAGCCAAGATTTGAAATTATCAAAAATATACAAGCCTAATATAATTTACTTTTTGAAAACTAAAAGAATTTTATGTATTGGGGGGTGAAAAACACTACTTAGCTGAATACGAGAAATTATATTAAAATTTAAAAAGTAAAACAATTAAAATAAAACTAAGAATTAAATACTTTAAAATTTGACATTGGTAAAGCAGTCATTCGGGAGGGTGGGGGAGAGAGGAGTGCTCCTATTTTCTCCTTCTGTGATGTGTTAGCAGCCCAACCACCAATAAGAAGAACTTAGTAGGCCGATCGGTGCCTCAGGCAGACTCGGCCATTCAACACACAACCTGTTAGGTGATTTGAAAACCTGGCGTGAAAATAAAGGAAAAGAAACAAAAATATTTATATCGTTTTGCTATTTTAATATTTTAATATTCTGTGTTATATGCATTATTTTTCAATAATTTTTTTTTTGCTAAATTTTGGCAGTCAGTTTGTTATTTTATTGTCTGTTAAAGCTCAATGAAAGGAAAAGCATGTCTGCGGTAGAGGGAAAACCTGACCTAGAAGGAAGAAAAAAATACAGGCAGTCATTTCCTAAAATCGCGTTGAATCATTCCAACATTGGAAGTGAGTCGTTATTCTCCGCATTCCGCGAAACATCAAGTAACCATGGCTGACGAACACCTTTGTTTCATACCACACCCTCCCAGGAAACCCTTGAAAAGCGGTGAGAGGCAAATTGTCATAAACGTGTATATCCGTTTGAAAGAAGCATCACCATATTCGCTGCAAAAAGATCTTGCAAAAAAAACTTCTGATTATACCGGTGTCTCCATACATTCCATTTTCAGAATCCTGTCTAAACTGAAGAGCGCCCGTCCTGTTTCAGGTCCCAAGACGAGGAAACCTACGGAGGAGTCAGCAAAAAGATACGTATACGATGAGTTTCATATGCAAGTTATCAGGAGAAAGATGCATGATTTCTTTTTCCGAAACGAAATTCCAACGCTGAAGAAGTTAACAGCTGCAGTCAACGAAGATGAATCCCTTCCAAATTGCAGTTATAGCACATTGCACCGGAGTCTAGAACGTCTTGGAATGGAACATGAAAAGGGAAAAACGAAAGCTCCGCTGACGGATCGAGACGATGTTGTGGAGTGCAAAAGAAACTATCTGAGAAGAATGAGGCACTACCGCTCTATGGGGAGAAGAATTTATTATTTAGATGAGGCGTGGATCAACGTGGATCACACGACGTGGATTATAATTCACTGTGGTAATGAAGAAGGTTTTGTTAATGGTTGCCTTGAATTTTTTGAAGCAAACAAGAGCACGGGCTTGGAGATGGATGGTCCACTATTTGAAGAATGGGTTGAGCGTAAGTTGGTTCCCAACATCGAACCAAGCAGCATCGTCGTAATGGACAGTGCACCGTATCACACCGTGAAGCTGGATCATATACCAACAAAATACAACCAAAAAGGAGAAATTCAATCCTGGCTGACTACGAAAGGGATTCCTTGGGGAGAAGATATGGTGAAACAAGAACTGCTTCAAATTGTTGCCAGAAACAAAGATAAATTCGGCAAATTTCGAGTCGATTTGATTTTGGAGCTCGCTGGGCATACCGTGTTACGTCTTCCTCCCTACTTCTACGAATTAAATCCCATAGAAATGGCGTGGAGTAAAGTAAAAGGGCACGTGGGGCAAGGAAATACAAATTCTCCCACGAAAGATGTCAGGCAGCTTTTTGAAGAGGGGATTGGTGCAGTGACAGAAAAAAATTGGACAGTATACGTTGACTGTGTCAAGAAAGAAGAAGAAAAACTGTGGGAACTAGACAATATTGTTGATGCAACTGTTGGGAATTTTGCCATCAACGTTAGTGATGACTCCGATTCTGACATGTCTTCTTAATCTCCAAAACACATTAAAAAAAAGGTCCTTTTAAGGGCCACAATATCACAGAGAGAGATTTCGTAACCAATGTTGAATTGAAATTTTACGTAGAATTTTCAATAAAAATATTAAATAATTGTCAATAAAATATTAAAAATATGTAAATAAAATGTTCAGAATGTTTACTAAAAAAAATTCATATAACAAAAAATGATACAGTATAAAATAGAAACATGATGTTAAAAAAGAAAGTGTTCATGTTTGTTTTTCCTGTTTATTTCATAAAATGTACAATCGGTAATAAAAATGGAGAAAACAAGTAAGCGGAAGTGACTCCATGAGGTTCGCGCTTCTGGCGCTAGAACCTGCTCTGGCCTCAAAGAATAAATTTGTCTAGGGGCAGTAGCTGTCCAGGGGTAATGTACAAGGAAAGAAGGTAAACTAGGTCGCTTGACTGCTACACTTGACCTATTTTTTCTTTAAAGGACAAGTACCACTTAAAAACTAATTTTTGTCTAAATAATCTAGAATGAAAATAAATTAATGTAGTAATATTAAAAATTGCCAAAAATTTCTCTAAATATATAAAAACTGCATTTATATACGTATTTCGTAAAATCCGTCGCGCTCCATTTTGAATGTAGAGCGATCATCCCCGTTACGTCATCGGCCTGCTGAAACGCGAGCTGTAGCTACTTTTAGCATTGTATGAGGTATACGATATGGCTAAGTGCGGCTCGGATAGCAGTTCTGAATTCTCTTCAAGCGACAAAAATTTCGATGGAGATTTTTAAAACTATTCTATGAATTATTTGAAAATCGTGAAATTAAGCCATACCAATTGGAGCCGTAAATAAAAAGATTTGCCAGTTGAACTTCTAGGCAACTGCCATGATGGGGAAAACGCCCCTCCCACATCGCTTAATATTCATAACATGTATTATTTTTAGACCGTTATCTAATTAACTTTTATTATTTATACAGGCAATATAGAATTTATACTAGGTTGCCGGCAATTTACGAATTGGATCTAGGGTTGGCTTGAGAAAAATAACAGAAAAGTTTTTCCAAATTGTGTTGTGAGCATTATCAGGAAAGAATTTCCCTCTGAGGAGTACTATGCGTTTAAATACTGAAGATATTAAAGACATATATAAGGCCTGCGAGCCTCTTGTTGTGTTATCCTTGATAAAGCCGGGAATAAAAGGCGAAACTAGTTGGAATCTCTGTCGTCCCTATGTTATACTGTAAAGTTACTACCAATTTCGTTGATAGGAACAGTATTATGAACCCTTATCTCACCGATGTTAAAGACATATTTTTAGCATATTTATATTTATTCCTACAGTGTTTCTATTCATTCATCATTTATTCCTACTTAGTTTTCTTTATCTGCTTATCAATAAAATTTGAATTTCCTTACAAAAAAAGTCTTTGATTAATTTTTTCAGTAATAAAACATTTTGATCCCGTTTCTTAAATAATAGACAATTTGGGATTTTTCGTATGAAAAATACAAAACAAAACACGAAAACGACATAATTTAAGTGGCAATTTCGTATTTGCTCATGATTATTTTTTGTTTTCCGCAAACAAAATGGCGCTGTGCGCACGAAACCGACTTTTCATTTTTACGAAACGAAATTTGTTTCCCTTGCAGCATTCGGCCATAGCCTCTTAATCCTTGTAGGCTATGATTCGGCCCTGTTCAAAGTGGATTCTTCCAGTCGATATGAAAGTTAGTTTTTATAATAGTTATTAATTAAAAATACAAATTAAATAAAAAATAAGATATAATAAACAAAAATAATTAATCAAAATCAAACTCAAAATAACATTATCAACATTTTAGAATAGATATTTTATCAACATTTTGCTTAAGCTACTGTAGTAAGTAATTCATGTTTATTTAATAGGGTTGTTTGTGCTGTCAAAATGCACTGTACGTTCAAACTTTTTTCGACGGAGCTAAAGTTTGGCGTCCATTATGAATCGGGGAGCTGATGCGCAGATGAATGCGCACTCGTTTTGTCATACGCAAATTGCATACGAAATTCCCTACGAAAATCCACGGATAAAGTAAAAAATCTTGAAAAAATTCCGTTACATAAGTGACGAAAATGAAAATTTTTTAAATATCGTATTAATTTTTCGTTTTCGTATCTTTTTGATTTTCGTACGAAAAATCGCTAACTGTCTAATAACAGGCAGTACGTATTTTCATTTATTTATTTGGAATATAGCGAGTTTTGTATATAGATACAACATATCTTTTTTTTTGCTTGGACGATTACACATATCTGATAATAAAAGTGGTGGTTTTGAATGGTTCTTTTCCTATTTCTTCTATGGTAAATAATTGGATCGACCTCATATTCACACAGAACAGGCCCTGTTGCTTTTGCCGGGATTCCATTTATCTGTCCGAAAAAAATCTATCCATTGCTTTTTTCTTATTTCTTGATCAGCAAAGGGTGAAGCATAATTGTTACACACGAATACCGAACGAAATATATAAGACATGGACAAATCAATGTCATGTTAATCGTGAGCAAAAGTGTGCTAATTTGGAAAGAAGAGTTTCCAAATTCATTCAGTGTCATTCATAAAACGTCTCCTTTTTTAAAATCATTTAGTCGTGACTTCACTAACCTAAGCTACACACATTTCAATAAACATTCCTTTACACAGAGGTCATTAAATAAATTAAAATGGCCAAGTAATATTTGGAACTCTTTCTTGTATGTTTACTTAAAAAAATCACGGTGTCGAAGTTTACAAGCAATTATAGATGAGCTCTCTAACGTCTCCTAATGAATTGTGGAGCAGGCCGATGACGTCACATAGCAGCTTGCTAACAAAATCATGGCGGACGCCGTTTTTCGCTCACTGTCGTATTTTGCCGTTTTCATCGCAGATTTTTAAGGAATATGATGATTTTTATAGAAAATTATTAATGAAAGTGTACTATAAACGTCATGAACTAACAAAATTTAAATAAAAAACAGTATGTGATTTTTAGTGGTACTTGTCCTTTAAAGTCTAAAGTGGTACACGAGACGGAACTGACAACAATTGTTCACTCTGCTTTGTTTACATGCCTCGGGTCATGCAGAATTCGGGTAAACAAAGCAGAATTTTAGATTTCAATGCAGATCGTGTTCCAAGAAAGGAAAAATATTCTCCAAAGATCTTTATATACTACTCAAAGTCAAAAAAATAGAATATCAATATTTTAACGTCTAGGTCATTAAAACTTATCACTTTTTTTGTTTAAAACAAAAGAGATAGACATTTGCATTTTTTTTCTATAAATGGTTAAGTAGCCATCTTTAATCTAACAAAAAAAATTTAAATAACATTAAAAACCTAAATTATGCAAATTTTCTTTGTGACGACATAAAAATAGAATAGTCAACCACCTGTGACAAAAAAATAGAAAATTCCAAACACTATTCAAAATAACATCAAATATTACATTTATTCAAATTTTAAAGCTAAGAAAAGGCATAAAAAGGATTATACTTCGTGCAATTGTAGAGCAATATTGTCTATTGCATCAATATGGGAAGAAAACGAGATCTTTCACCGTCTACAAAACGTATTATTGTTCAGTTATCTGCTGATGGGAAAAACCAAAGTGAAATTGCGGACATTGTTAAATGTTCACAGTCAACTGTTTCTAAAGTTATCTTGAAGCACAAGAAAGGCTTGGGCACGCACACCAAAAGATACAAATGCGGAAGGAATCTCAAAACATCAGCCAGGGACCATAACAAATTACGTCGCATAGTGGAAAAGCATCCGTTTTGGCCTTCCAGAAAGTACCATCAGGAATGGAAGTCAACTGTGAAAGTGTCCCAACGAACAACACTTAGAAGAATTCGTGATTTGGGATTTAAATGTCGTGTTCCCAAACGAAAACCTCTTCTCACACGAAAACAACGAGCCAAACGATTAGCTTGGTGTAAAGAACATGTCAACTGGACGGAAGAAGAATGGTGTAATGTAGTGTTCAGTGACGAATCCAAATTTTCCGTGGCTTATGGAGATCAAGGGTGCCGTGTGTGGCGAAAAAAAGGTGACGAATTTCAAGAGACGAAATTAAAAAGGGTTGTTAAATTCCCAGAGAGTGTGATGGTTTGGGGATGCATGTCTGCCAGAGGCGTTGGAAGGCTCGCCTTCTTAAAGGGAACTGTCAATGCTAAGGCATATCAAGATGTCCTGGAATACTTTCTCATTCCATCCATAGAAGATCAGTTTGGAGATGAAAACATCATTTTTCAACATGATTTGGCTCCTGTCCACGCTGCTAAAACAACCACACAATGGCTTCAAACTCATTCTTTACATCTTCTTTCGTGGCCTGCCAACTCCCCTGACTTAAACCCCATCGAAAATGTGTGGAATATCGCTAAGAAAAGATTATGTGAATATCCTACCCAAAATAAAAAAGATCTACACCAAAACATTGCTAACGTTTGGAATGAAATGAGTGTAGAGGAGTGTAAGCAATTGGCATTGTCAATGCCCAAAAGAATACAAGCAGTTATTGAGGAAAACGGAGGACCTACTAAGTATTGACACAAATTTATTGTCATTTAGTGTTTATCTTGTCAACAAGACATTTTATGAAACAAGTGTTTGAATATTCTATTTTTTTGTCATAAGTGTTTGACTATTCTATTTTTTTGTCGTCTGAAAACAAATTGCACATTGTAATCTTTTGATGTTATTCTAATGCTTTTTTCGCTAGAATAAAGGTGACTAGTTTGCCAGTTATTAAAAAAAAACGTCAAATGTCTCTCTTTTCTTTTAAACAAAACATTGCTAGTTTTCTGTGATCTAGAAATCAGAATGTTAATATTCTATTTTTTTGACTTTGAGTAGTATCATATAAAAATTATATTTATAACTGTGTATTCTGTGGAATTTTGTTAGATAATTAGCATGATCTATTGGTAAGTAAACATAGACGTGTATTTCTAAGGTAAATGAAATGATCCTCAAATGTGGAATACACTACAAAGCATTTTTGTTCTGTGAGTAAGAATAAAGTAAGAATACACAACTAATCTAATGGCCATATTATCAATGCCTTTGTGGCTATACCAATTCTTTTTTGTTTATAACTCGACAGAAATAGATACACCGGTGCACGAGTTTCTGTTGTCTACGCAATTTCAACGTAAACCGTTCTGATTCTCAAACCTAAATTTCATAGGAACATCAGAAACATCAACCCTTTTGCACGTGCGTACAGGGTGTTGCAAAAATATATAGGACAAGCTAAAGTTTCCCAATTATCATTTTAAGAAGCGGCCCCTGAAGCGAGAGGATAGGATACCCAGCAGTACTGTCCTGTATATTTATGCAACACCCCGTACAAGATGATGAAGGGTGTCTGTGGCTGCTTCACAGGAAATGTTCAAATGTGGATAATACAGCATGATCTCAGAAGATATAATTTGCTAACTGTTAATGAAGTAGCAGAAGTATTTAAAGCCTACGATGGAGACCAACCACCATTTGAGCGAGATTTGTGCATCTACCCAAGCACGGGGAACAACAGGCAACACATGTCGATTTTGAGTCCGAACTGTGGCCCAATGACTTACCCCTTGCTGTTTTCTCATGGAGAAGGGTGGAAGATGAAATTCAGGATCACTGAAGGCACGAAAATCCGTATGTTAGCCTTCTACTCCTACAAACTGTACAAAAGGCCAGGACTGTTTAATCCAGTGTTGTACGCGGGGAAGCTTACTCAACAGTAAGTTTTATAAGTGGACACGTCTTATAAGTTGAAGGAGACCGTCTACACTGGGTGAAAGAAAATCAGAAGACTTTGAGAGTGGAGGCTATATTGATTTGATGGATTTCGTTCATAATCAGGCTGATAACTTTAATATGAAAGTCCAGGAATGTTCTACCTAAGTCATTTACCGAGAGCAAACGCGCATTGGCTCCAGATGACTGAAATAACATAATAGCTGGCTCCGTACGAAACTTCGATGCATAGACCCGCGATAGTCTTTGCTTGAGATTGAGGGAATTTGTCGACGACCTCACTAACACTCGGTGATGGCATGGATGACCGTCATTGAGTTCCAGAAAAGATGTAATGAATTTTTAAGGCAAACCAATATAAAACGGAATGATCCTCAAAGGCAATTAAGCTTATTTGAATGTATGCATTTCACAAATAACATAACATAAATTTCACAGGCTGTAAGTCTGCTTGCCTTGCCTCTAGTTTATTTGTAAATATGGTTGACCTAGTCATAGCCTACAATGATAGAGGGACCTATCTCCTATATCATTGTTGACTATAGACCTAACTTTGACCTATGCTCGGACTATTATAAACAAAGGGGACGTTCGGAGAACAGCCACTTTTTCAACTTTGTTGTTCGAGAAACCATCACCAATGAATTCACGGCGTTCGGGATTGCACGGAGAATTCACTTTTTCCTCGATTTCTTTCCACTTTTCTCTCTCGCCAAAAGCTAGTGGAAAAAGTGCATAGCCAACTACGAGAGTAAAGTAAGATCCCTCTTGCAATAAAAACAAAATCTACTATACACTAATCCACTTCTGAAACCTCCTTTTATTTTTTGAACCGAAGCAGATGTGTCAATTTTGATGAATCCAATGAATAGGAAATTGTGGGTTGCCTATCCCGTGGTGCACTTTTCATCATCCCAAATATGCAAATTATCTCAAAAACCCTAAGGGATAGAGAAAAAAAAACAATTGCAAACAAAAAACAAAAAAAAAATCATCCAAATCGGACCAACCAATCACTCACAATCACGTGGTCAACTGTTTCTAGTTTACAAACAGTCACACTGCACAAGGAAAACTGAATGTTGATATTTCCACCATGTAAAGCATGCAAATCAAAAAATTAACATAAATTACCATACTCACATTCACTTTCATGCGGAAAAGCAAATAAAAGGCATGTTTTAGCACACAGAAGACAGAACAATTCCCAGGAAGGCAAGCTACACTGTTCCGGAAATGTTCAACATGATCTTCTAGAGGCAAGGAGAAACCTACATGCTGCAGTTAGGTTGTATCGAGACAGATACCCTAACGAATGCCATCCATCTCGTCAAACAATGCGCCACATTATTCAAAGATTCGAGGCTACAGGGAATGTTAATGCAGAACGAGGACGAGCAAGGGCACAAGGCGACGAGGATACAACACCACTAGTTCTGGCTGCAGTTGCTGCAAATCCCCACACAAGCAGCAGAGCAATTGCTGCAGATGTTGGGTGCCATCAGAGAACTGTTCTCAACATTCTACACGCACATCATTTTCACCCATACCATATTCATTGTCACCGGGAGTTACTGCCATTGGATTATGTTGCTAGGGCCGCCTCCTGCAACTGGTTACTTACCTGCCTGGATGAAAATCCAAACTTCATTCATGAGGTGTTGTGGACAGATGAAGCCTAGTTCACCAGGGATGGAGTTATCAACAGGCACAACCATCATCATTGGGCAGACGAAAACCCACGATGTCTGCGAGAAGCAACTCATCAAGTGAACTGGAGAATCAATGTGTGGTGTGGATTGTACAATGACGCTGTGGTTGGACCGTATTTTTACGATGGAACACTGACTTCAGAATGCTACCGGGCTGAAATTCTCAACCTGGTAGTCACAGACTTCATTGACAATTTGCCATTGGCCTCGTATCAGCGCACGTGGTTTCAGCATGATGGAACTCCTCCACATTACGGGTTGGGCGTTCGCGAGCGTCTAAGTGAGATGCTTGGACAACAATGGATTGGCCGAGGAGGACCAGTTCGCTGGCCACCCCGCTCCCCTGATTTTACACCACTTGACTTTTTCTTGTGGGGCTACCTGAATGACAAGGTTTATGCTACGCAGCCCGCCTCACTGGAGGATTTGGTTCAACGAATCCAGGAAGCGTGCCGAGGAGTGACACCAGCCATGCTTGCCGATGTTTTGGCGTCAATTAGGTTCCGTGCCCAATTGTGTTATGGTGCCCACGGTCGTCACATCGAGCATTTTGTTGATTAACTTTTTTTTTTTAACTGTTTGAAGTAACTTGTATGTGCAGTGTGACTGTTTGTAAGCTACAAACAGTTCACCACGTGATTGTGGGTGATTGGTTGGTCCGATTTGGATGATCTTTCCCTTACGGTTTTTGAGATAAATTTTGAATGTGTCCTAATTTGCATATTTGGGATGATGAATAGTGCACCATGGGATAGGCCACCCACAACTTCCTATTCATTGGATTCATCAAAATTGACATATCTGCTTCGGTTCAAAAAATAAAAGGGGGGGTTCAGACTTTTGTATTCACCCTGTATATATTTTCAAAATTTTGTCTTTACTAGATTCTATATACCTTTAACTATTTTTCCATATACAGGGTGACCAGAAAAAAAACTGATAACAACATTGCACTCGTTCCAGAAATAACTCGTT
>JAHWFO010112750.1:0-17232 GCA_023313115.1 Rhysida immarginata | reverse complement strand
TCTTATCCGGGTCAGCATCACAGGAATTTTTGAGCACTGTGTCGCTTCCGAATACACCGAACAACAGTGAAGCCAAAATACCTAAAAAATAGAAAAAAGGATTTAAAAAATGATGGTAAAAAGTGATATTAAAAGTAAAGAAGATTAACAACTGTGGAGGTTTACTTACAGTAAGAAGAGGAATGACAATGAAAAACAATTGAATAACAGTTTAGTAACATTGGATAACAATGACAATGAATAACAAAAAAGTGTTATTATTGGACTGAAATTCCACTATGGATTTTCGGGGCACATCTCTATTTTTATTGCCACTTGTAACGACAGTGTCATAATCTGTTCGCAAATTGCATAGTATCTAAAGTTAATACATTGTTCGTGTTAATTAGTATTGCTGTTAAGGAAACGATGCGGAAGGAAATAGAAGAGGGGGTATGAAAGAAAAAATACCGAGTACAATAGGGCAAGAGCTAAATACCAGACTAAATTAAAAACCGTGTTAAGGCGTTTACTGTTACCGTAAACTCCAGTTATATTTTGACTTTGTAACAAACGGGCATTTTATTCTCGTGTGTCAAAAAAGCAAAAAATGGCGCCAGTAGCTTGACCGACGTTCAGTGCATTCCAGCAGCGGCTACTTCCCACATGATTGTGGAGTGAGAATTGAAATAGAAAACAATACAC
The DNA here is from genome assembly GCA_023313115.1 of Rhysida immarginata. Taxonomy (NCBI): domain Eukaryota; kingdom Metazoa; phylum Arthropoda; class Chilopoda; order Scolopendromorpha; family Scolopendridae; genus Rhysida; species Rhysida immarginata. The sequence continues at coordinate 16,548 of JAHWFO010112750.1, read as the reverse complement.
GTGCGTCACAAAGTAACCCTTTTAGATCACAAAGTTACTATATAAGAATAAAATAAATAGAGACAGAATGAAACGGTACAATTAGTGACTTTTAATAACATGGCTTAAAGATTCATAGCTAAAGCTTCATCTGTGGAGCCAGTGGAGAATACGCAACCTATATACAAAGATAAGTAAAATGACCAATGAAATGATTCCTGCCAAATCATCAGAGATAACGCCTTCCCATTATCGAGAATTAAATCGGATTAAAAATGGTTTGTACCACCAAATCTAATTTACTACTTCTACAAAGATTACAAAAATGGTTTGTACGTACCTTTAAAACTACCAAAACCTACCCCTGTCTCTCACCTTTTTAATTCTGTAGGCATAACCCCAATACACCAACTATACCATTCTAGCCTAGCAGTTTTCATATATAAAGCAATTAACAATATTATAATTACATTCCTCCCCCAACCTTCCGTTAGAACACCCCTCTACAACACAGAAATTCCTTCCCAATCGTCCATATTAGACGTAACTACCAACTCAAGAGTATCTCTATCGCCGGCAATAGACTTTGACCTACTTTACCCCCAGATCTCCGTTCGTCACCAATATTTTCAAATCCTGTCCAAAGAACTTCCTCTCTACACCCCCACCTAACTAACTCCAGCCCCTCACCATTCCCCTCTATTCTTTAAAACTTGTTTATAAATTATCAAAAATTGTATATTTGTTCCCCATCCAGGGACCTACCTCGTCGGCCCCCGCCATACTAGCCCTGGATGGACAACTTTTATCTCCCTTTAGATTAAATAAATAAATAGATTAGATTAGGTTAGGTTAGATTAGATTAGATTATTTTGATTGTTTAGTAAATTATCCTTACTTTTCACTTTAGTATTATTTTCTAAAGTCATTTGTGGTTTTTATAATCTTTATTGTTTGATCTAGGTGCTCAATGAAATTGCATCACTTCCTGATAGCCTATATTTTTGGACTGGTCGTACAAGGTTCAAACTTCTTGCATCAGCTAATTTGAATATGTACATAAGAATGATGTCATATTAAAGTAAAATGGAAAAAATGATGCTTGGTTGTAACTGGTTCTGCAGTAGGGTGAAACTGCTGCAAAAGCCACATACTTTATTAAAAATTGTCTTGTAGTCATGACGAGCATTAAAGTCATTTTTAAAAAAGTATAAAACTTTATTGGTCTTAAATATTTTTGTTCACAGGGAGATAGAAAAATTAATTTTATTATCTACACTCCAAAAAATTAAACTGAAAAATGGTGAGAAATTAAAAAAAAATCTATTCAAAATAGAAAAACGAAATTTATCAGAGAAAAAATTTTCGCAGAACTGTATAAACATAGCAAATTAACTTTCTTCTATAGACTCTGACCGTAGCAGTAAAGGCGTTGAATCAAGACGTCTTTCATATTTTTGCTTTTAATATTAATAGACATTGCACAAATGATCCACAGTCGTCAACATCTCTGAACATGAATTTTTGTGAATTTAACCAAATCATATCAATTACTTTCGATTATCTGGAAGTCAGATCTGATGTTATCATTGCAATATCATTACCTGTAAACAGAAAATACACTCGCGGAAAATGGACTTGCAAAAAGTGTGTTTTCACTGCTAGTAGATAATCATAGATACAAGCACAAACATTAACATTTATTTACGCTTTATATCTGCTTAACAATGTGAAGTACAATATGACCAAGAAATGTACAAAACTAAATTATAACAATTTAATACAATATTTCATACTTGGAAAATGAATTAACAAAAATCATTGTTGTACTTATCTTATGAAAATGTCATTTCCTAACTTAAACATTTAAATAAGATCAGCATGAATGTAGAAAGTGCTAAAATATTAGTGCTGAAGAAAGTGATAAAATCTTAGCAAATCATGAATGCAGACTTAATGGAAATGTCATCAAAGAACTTCAGCTAGTGCATAATATTGCAATATCATGTCACAAAAACAATCAATTCGGGGCATAACTTTATATATGAGTATATAATTGGAATTAGGAGAGGGTACACTGAAGTCCACGTTAAAATCTCCAATTATAGCTGCCGCCACGTAAGTTGAACGATCTTTTTGACATGCGCAGTAAGTCTTCTCATCAATATGCTTTGTCTGGATTTTACCCATGATGCACTTGTTCTACTATAGTAAAGGCAGGGATATCATTGAAACGTGGAAAGCCTATTAAAAGTCATAATATAAAACAAATTGCCTTCGAATCAACTATTCAGCATCATTTTTAAATTTATTACTTTATTAATTTCATTTATTCATTTCATTTATCTATTAAAAAAAAACGAAAATAGAAAGTAAATATAAATACGAAAACAATGTTTCAAAAACGAAAGCGGATGCTTTCATGGAGTAACTAAGCGATTTACTTCCCGTTAACGTCTATTGGCTGGCATTAGAAATGACGTCATCCTGTCATTCAACTTATGTGGCGACAGCTATAGTATAAGCTGAGATCCCGTGTGCTGAATAGACATTAATTGAGTAGATAGAAATGTACAAAACTTTTTCGAAGAACCAGATGGTGCACGATAAACCGTCATAACAGTCAACTTATTATTGATTATCACTGTAAAGAATTATCACAGTCGTCAGTGATACAGGAAAGGTGATCAGAAATTGAGTATGACCAATTAGCAGAAATATAGATGCAAAGACCTTCGCCTCGTCTACCGACAAGGCCATTAATCGCGGCAATGCTATAGTCTTCAATAGGAGGAACATCAGCTAGATCATGGCACCAAGTCTCCGCGAAAATTAAAAATTTGGAAGCAGTTTTAAGCAAATACAAGTTTATAAGGGTATTTGGCAGATTAGCATTCAAGCTACTGATATTCAGAAAAAAGATACACAAACAACGTTTTAGAACCTGAGATGGGAATCCAGCCAGGGATGAATTAATATCGTCTGAAAGGTGGGGGCTGCTAAAATAAGACTTGTGGGGCCAACAAAGAACTGTAATCAACTGCGGGCATTGTTAAAGTATCAGCAGAGATATAATGTAGAAAAGGCATCAAACGGGCAGCATAAGCAAAATAAAAGATGCCTGCTGACGTCACAGGTGTACTCTTTGAACAATGGACTGTTAATGTTTTAATTGCCTTTAATTAATGAGGTGTAATTAATTATTTCATTAATTTTTTATTTACTTTTTAATTTCCTTGATTTTGGCGTCTCCAGTGGGGTAGGGCCCTTTTCGATTACTTTTTGATCGGGATTCCCTTCTTGCGTGTGGTCACACACCTGGCTAATGACATATTCTTGATTACTCAGGTGTTTGTGGCCCTATACAGATGCCCTAAGGCTGAAAATAAAATTAATTTCTTAATTTTTGATTACGCCCTGTGTGACAGGCAAGGGGGTTCTGGTTCTCAGAGAAAAATTGGTCTTAAATGAATTGATCTCAAAATAACCACCCCCCCCCCATCTGGTTCTAAACCCCTTAATACAGTGCATGGTAACCACACCAGGCACAGATCCAGGGGGGGAGGTCCCCCCCTCAGCCCTTAAACAAGTCAACTTTGTAATACAAATGTGATAACTATTTGCACTAAGATTTTTCCTTGTAAGTCGCCTCCCCCCCTGGAAAAATTCATGGATCCGCCCCTGAACCGCACTGGCACCTCAAGTTGATTGCCTAATTACTAATTAACTTGTTATTCTAGAGCAACCAAATTTTTTCCCAAGATACTTTACACTGTCTTCTAATTAACTACAAAGTATCGGGGGCCCAAGATTTGACTTGAAGTACTTCTGTTTCAAGGTGTATTGTTTGATTTTTAATTTTCTGATAATGGGTGCATGGTTTCAATTGTCTGCTGACAACTCTGTTCTAATGAATTAAGTAGGCTGACAATCGACCTAAAAAACTTTATAAATACATAATCACAACTAGTGTTTAATTTTCTTCTGCTCTCTGTGATTTCTTTGTTCTGGTTGTTCAGTTGGTTGTCTCTCTCAATGTTTACTCTTTTTATGGGTAAGCATGGTTAGTGCAATGTAGCCAACATTCTATACGAGATTAATGTTAAATTTTGGTTAAAAACTCACTTCGACTTTTCACTGTTACTTGACTGTGTGCCCTACAGTGGTGGTGAATCTGTGTGACTCTGGGGCCTACATTCTTTTGGTCAATCCCCATTTTTAATCCCCATTTTTAACAGCGTTAAGGTCACCTCGTTTTCTTTTCTTTTTCCCATGTTTTTTTTACTCTTTTTTGATGTCATTAAAAGTTTATTTTAATAAGTACTCCATGGTTGAATCTTATACAATTCGAATCCCAGCAATAAAAGAATACCACAATACCAGCGATTACAAGGTGGTTTTAAGGGTTTCATTTTCTGCATTTTCTGATTGATTATCTCTATCAAAGATACGCCGACAAATTACTAAGTCCGCATTGTTGACTGATCACACTGATTTTAGTTAATGTTAGTAAGCAGATTACAGAGGTCGATTTGTGCGCTTTATTCCTGTGAGGTTTACCAGGTGGCTGCCCTCATGGTCCCCGGTGAGAGATAAGGCTCACTGCTAAGGCTATCATATAAGCTGTCATTGATGCCGTTGAGTAAACCTTTTGAGGGCAATTGTTGCTGAATATGTCTGATTATACTCAAGAGTACAAGTTTATTTTTCATACACCAGTTGTACAGGCATTTTAATGGAACTTTTAAATGTAGTTCTGTGATGTTAATGGCAGCCAAGGTGCCTATTGTCGCGGCACTCAAACACAGACTCGCGAGACTGCAACGAGACAGAGGGTTGATGGCGGAGCTTTTTCACATATGTTCTCATAGATATGGGGACGTTCAAGAAATACGTCACGCTCTCTTTAGCCTTTTCAGATCCCCCCGCCCCCCCATGTCACGCTGTGTCACACTTTTCATATCCCCTCCCCTTTAAAGACGTCACATTCTAAGTAACCCCCCCCTTTCAACAAACAAAAGAAATAAGCTTCAGTTACACCCCTACTTAACGGTTCCTATTCGTTTCGTCACACATTCAGCTCGTTGCATTTGCTTTGTTCCAGAATCTTTTGTCACTAAGTTGACTCGACACATTTAGCTCACCATATAGATAGCGGGACCAGTTATACAGGGTGTTTTTGAATTGAGTACAGATTTTTTGGGAGATGATAGAAGAGGTCCTTAGAAGTATTTTTTGTCATATTAACATGGGGTCCCGCAGCTCTGTTTACTTACAATACTGCATTGAACAATCAAATGACACGGGGACGCAGTGTGCGTTGGTAGGCCTAGATTATTTTATTTTTAACAATTAACACAAGCAATCTACTGTATGACTTTTACAGTAATTGATCGAAATGACCGCCTTTTGCTTCATAGCACAATTCGTATTTTACAAAGGGGTTGGATACCATGGAATCTTCTTGACGAAGTTTGTCCTAAAACTTTTCAACAAACAAGCACGTGCACCTTGAAATTTCTTTGCAAACAATTACTTTAAAAGTTATTACAGTAGATTGCTTGTGTTAATTGTTAAAAATAAAATAATCTAGGCCTACAAACGCACACTGCGTCCCAGTGTCATTTGATTGTTCAAAGCAGTATTGTAAGTAAACGGAGCTGCGGGGACCCCATGTTCATATGATAAAAAATACTTCTAACGACCTCTTCTATCATCTCCCAAAAAATCTGTACTCAATTCAGAAACACCCTGTATACTCACTCACCAAAGGTCATGGCATATCTGCCTAATAACATGTTGGTCCCCCTCTTTTCCCGGCGGCGACCCACCGTGGAAGAGAGTCTACTATAACAATGCTGCATTTACCAGTTGTGTTGGTGACGACCTGACAGAACGTTCGATAACGTCCTACAAATGTTGAATGGGATTGCAATCTGGGAAACGTGGAAGCCAAATCATTGTCGTGAAGTCGATAGCATGTTCCTCCAGCCACTGCTGTGTCACAATGGCCTTGTGTGGAGGCGCATTATCTTGCTGGAAGATGCCGTCGCCCATGGTGTTCATGAAAGGGTGCACGTGATCCCCAAGCAGATCGACGTAGGAAGTAGCACGCAGAGTGGATGTCAGATGCAATAATGGACCCATTGTATGCCACGAGAAAACACCCCAGACCAGTATGGAGCCTCCACCTGCCTTAGTGGTCCACTCCTGACATGCGGGGTCCATGATTTCGTGTGACCTGTGCCAGACCCGGACACGACCATCGGCCCGATACTGCTGGAACTGTGACTCTCGGACCAGGCAACCCTTCGCCAATCCTCAGCGATCCAATGTCGATGTTGGTTGGCCCAGGCTAGGCGTTGCCGACAATGTACAGCTGTCAAGAGCAAAAGACAAAAAAGAAACGAGCATTGCCAGAACAAATCTCCTATGATAGAACATAAAAGAGAAATGCGTTCTCTTCATGTCTGTTTTGTTTCTAGGATATGTAATATGAAGGGAACAAAGTTGACTCCCCGTGTAAGGGTGGCACCCGTCGTGGCCTCCTGCTCCCAGAGCCTGCAGCTGCCAAAGTTCGCCGAATTGTCGTTTAAAAAATTGTGGAGGGGGTAAAAAATGTGAGATAAAAGGGTAAAGGTAGATGATCTCAGGGCTTCCGCTACTTTCCTATACCTTCCTCGGGAGGATTAACTTCTTGTTTGTAATGAAATCTCTTTTCTTTGGAAAAGTCTAATAACTTAAAAAAAAACAAAAAAAAAACATGTGTTTTTGTGGTTGTGGCTGGGTGAATGACAGAGATGAAATAAAGGTGACAAAGGGTGAAGAAATTTTATCATAGGGATAAAATTTACTGAATTGGCCAATGAAGTGTCAAGGTGCAAACATGTGATGTAGAACACATTGGGGATTTTTGTCGCAGCGACTTCTGAACAATAGGAGGGTTATAGGGGTGAAATACAATGGCTAATGAATAGCAAATTAACCCCTTCTGTGACTCGGGCTAAAGACCTGCATATCGCGGGTCTGCAGTGTCGAGCGACAGCCGCGACAATTCCAGGAATACTTTCCATTATATTCAACAATTCTTTTGTTAACCCTGTCCCCTTCTTTTGTTAAAAAGTCGCTGTGACAAAAATCGCCAGAGCACAGAGGCCTTAACTGACTCATCTTCACAAAAATGGCAGACCCAAATGAAATAACAAAAAAAAAGTAACATGAAAAAACTGAATTTGAAAGGGTTTGGTGTGACATCACACTTACAGAAACTCCCCTCCCCCCATGTCACGCTATGTCACACTCTTTATACCCCCCCCCAAGAACGTGACGTATTTTTGAACGTCCCCTATAGTTAAATAAGTGTTTTCACGGAAATGGTTACTGAATTGTTTATATTCCTACTTCGATTATAGGGGCTTTTTACCATTATTTTTAAATGATTTTTCTGGGTTGCTAAGATGACTGAGGGTTCAATTGTCGCGGTTTCAATCACACACTCGCCGGGTTGTGTGCAACGCAGCGCGCTGAGATTCAGACAGTTTCACATAAGGTCTCACAGGTTTCACATTGGCCCTTCAAATAAGGCTTTTTCACAGTATTATACTCATTTCAGAAATAGTCTATATTCATACATTGATTATTTTTAAATGTTTTTCTGTGGTACTAAAATGAAGGTGTGCTCAATTGTCTCCGCCTAACAACCGCTGGGACTGTTACCAAGGCAGGGCATTGAGTGCCAGACTGTTTTCACATAAGCTCTCATAGGCACAGTCAAATAAGGCATTTCACCTTAATTGTTGCCGAATTCCTTTAATTATACTCATTCAGAAATAGTCTATACTCATGCATTGATTATATTGACTTTTTAACATTAATTTTAAATGTTTTCTGGGATACTACGATGACGGTGGCCTCAAATGTCAAGGCCTTACACATACACCAGACAGCACATAAGGACCAGACAATATCGCATAAGTTCTTATAGAGAACAGTAAACAAGCATTTCCCCCCGTGGTAAATGTAGCAGGGAATACATTTGATTATACTGAAGCAGAAGATTCTCTTTCTTTTCATGCTTTTTAAGTGGATTTTAACTTTAATTTTTAAAATATTTTCTGTGATACTATTCTATTGATGATGCGCTAGGCAAGGGATCTATGAGGGTAGTCAGGCGGGGTTGCAACGATGCATTTTAATGTAAACGCGTTTTTAAGATTCAATGGAAGACCTGTATCTCGCACGGTTCTACAACGCATATCCTGATTACCATGAGTACAGGTCGCTATATTCATTTTATTTTGACGGGTTATTCAGCTACTAATCGCAGATGTGCAGGTTTTTGGCCGATATTTCTTTGTTCAAGACAATCTAGTCTTAAATTCTTTGTTATGTTTTGTGTGAGGTGTTTAAATTCAGTTACCACGGTACATTTGTTTCGAAAGTTTTGCACTTGTTCAGGTCGGCAAAGTTTCTTTAAAGGGTGAATTTCCTGCTACCTTTGGCTGTTAATTTCTCAAGAGCAGTTTTCTATAATCTTCTTTTTTCTTATTTTACTTGAAAGAGTTTCTTTTCAGTCTTTTGAAAGTGCCAGATTTTTATTTTGTGCTCGGTTTCTTAATAAATAAATACATGAATTAATTAATTAAAAAAATAAACAATTAAATAAATAAAATTCACTTCAACATATTTACTTTTGACAGTTGGTTAACATTTTATAATTCTCGATTAGTTCAGCGTGTGGTTGATAAGATAGACTGTGCAAATTGGTTTTTCAAAAATACAGTACTATAAATGTACAATTCACGATGGTAACATTACACTAAAATGATTTTGTGTTACACAGACAGTAATTTGTGAAATATTGGCTCTACTGAATACAATTCCGTTTCAGAATATTATAAGCGATATGTCAAGGTTAAGAAAGAGGAATAAAAATATAACACATAAAAGCAAACGAGGCCTTTAGGTCATTTTATTTAAGGACCTTAATCAGGTATAAACTTTTTTGAAAGTATCAACTGATATTTTCATCAGTAAAGATTTAAAGAATATAAATTTAATTAGTTAAGACATAGTTAGTGTCATTGTGTTGTCAAGAAACACTGTTACATCATCAAAAAAAAATAGTCATAAACTCTGTCTCACTATATGAAAAAAGCTGCAAAGCAGTGTGGGAAAGCACGTCACTACTTTTTCACCTCCGCCCCGTAAAGTAGTCTCGCATGCGTATTGCTCAAAAAACATGAAGCACTGTTTCAGTTTCATTTTAGCTACTATGATTTTAGTTTCTTCTTTATTGGCTGCGCATTAGGAGGGTACTGACTGAGCGACCACCCTCGCGAGGCAGCCTCGATTTCAAGGAAACTGCGCAAACGTTTGCCTCGCGAGGCAAGCGTGAGCCACAAGTCAGCCGAGCATTTTATTACTCTCAGTTCAGACTGCACATACGTTCATCTTGTAAAGAAAAAGAAGAAAAAATCTATGAATACAGATTGCAACAATGGAACAAATTATTTGAAGAAATGTGTTTTGATGATGAAGAAAAAAAATTTACACGGATGTCTGAGACTGAAACTCTCTACCTCTTGTAAATGCCAAAATACTTAAGAATGACGCAAAATTTATTACTCTCAGTTAATTTCCTGGCTTATACTTCGCCATGCGTCTTCCTGTAACCCTCTATTTGTATATTCTGCGCATTGTAAATCCAAAATCTATTGAAAAAACCATATAATTCGATGAGCTTTAAAACAACCTCTTTCTCTATAGCGCGAGCGAGCGAGGCAAGATAGAACCGTCTTGAGTGCGCGAGGCATTTGTTCTGAGGCGCCTTTGAGCATCGACAAAACGACTCGGGATGGCTCGGGCGAGGCAACACGTGCGTTTTATTCGCGCGAGGCACGTCCTGACCGGCCAAGCATTTGCTTCACACGCGAGGCTGCTCGCTCGTCAATATCTGGCTGTTGACGTGAATGAGATGACAATTGGTAACATGCCTTTCCCATATTGCCTTGCAGCTTTTTTCATATAGTGAGACAGACTTTAGTATTCGACTGGTATTACCGCCCGTGTTAAAATCGGAAAAATAAAAATTGATTGATTGGTTGACTATATTTTTATAATATAATAGGCCACGTGATACGAATGCCGCAAACTACACTACTGTTTATAAAAATCGCAACACCCTGATGGAATGGTCTAATCCATATGCAATTTGCAATATTTGCATACAATGGGTCAGAGTATAAATGATTAGATTTTCAGAGTAATTGCTTGAAAGAACACCATTCCTCGACGACGACGAAGGGTACCATATCAACAGCTGACAGACTTTGAAAGAGGACGCATAATTGGTCTGCGTGAAGCGGGATGGTCTTATTGTGACATTGCTGCTCGTGTAGGACGTAATGCAACGACAATTATGCGTGCATGGAGGCAGTGGAGCGAAGAGAACAGGGCTCAGGAAGACCCAGCACGACGACACCCCGAGATGACAGACACCTCTATCGCATGTGTGTAACAGATCGTACAGCCACTTCCACAGTGTTAGCACAACAGTGGGGTGCTACAGTAGGCAGGACAATGTCTGCTAGCACTGTACGACGCCGTTTGATTTCCAGAGGATTGATGGCACGAGTACCATTGTTGCGGATTCCTTTGACTCAACACCACCGGCGCCTCAGGTTGCAATGGGCCCATCAACACCAACAGTGGCAAGCTGAATGGCAACAAGTTGTGTTTTCGGATGAGTCAAGGTTTAACTTGCAGCACCATGACGGCAGGATACGAGTCAGAAGACATCGTGGCGAGCGCGACCTTCCAGAATGCATCCTGCAGCGTCATTCAGGACAAACGCCAGGGGTGATGGTGTGGGGTGCAATCAGTTACCATGGCCGTTCCCGTCTGATCAGAATCCATGGCAATCTGAACAGTGACCGGTACATCAGGGAAGTTGTGCAACCCGAGGTCATCCCCTTCCTGCAGAACCTTCCAGGCGCTGTTTTCCAACAGGACAATGCCCGACCGCATGTGGCCAGAAATGTCCTCGCCTTTTTCCAAGCACATCAGACGCCCTTGTTCCCCTGGCCTGCTCGTTCACCAGTCATGTGCCCAATCGAACATGTGTGGGACAGGGTTTCTCATCGATTGGCTCGTCAGACTCCTGCAGCAGCGACTGTGGATGAACTGTATACCCGTGTAGACAGAGCATGGCAGGACATTCCCCAGGCCCTTATTCAGAGCTTGTTTGACTCAATGCCACGACGTTTAGAGGCTGTAATTGCATCCCACGGTGGTTTCACCCGATACTAATGTGACAATAAACGCACTGTATTGACCTGAAAATCTAATGGTTCTTTTCTGACCCATGATATGCAAATGCTCCAAATTTAATGCAGATTGGGCTATTCCATCAGGGTGTTGCGATTTTTATAAACAGTAGTGTAGTCTTCCTAGGCAGTTGTTATTTTCCAAGCCGGTGGGTAAGAGACCAAGGGGTCGGCCTAAAACCAGGTGGCTAGACTACATGGAGAATCTGGGTTCGAGTTGCTTGGATATTATCAGGGAGGACATGCGCCTGATGGCGGAAGATCGCGATCGCTGGAGATCCTCCATAGTTCTGCTGCCCCCGCGACCCTAACGGATAAGCGGGTTTGAAAAGTAAGTAAGTAAGTAAATAAGCATACAAAACGGTTCTATGCTTCATAATAAACAAATAGTGTTAAGGTCAGTTTTAAAAACTGTGAAAAAAAAACAATTGGACAAAATTTTTTTGTTCAATGAGAAAAAAATTAATTTAAATATCTGCACTGCAAAAAATTGTTTAAAAATGGTGAAAAATTAAAAAAATAACTTTATAAAATTTGGAATCAGAAAATCTTTCGAACAAAGGCATGACAGAAAGGTGCTGAATTAGTTTAATAACAAATCTATTACAATAGGACTCACTTAAAAAGGTTAGGAAGAAAGGGCCACTTTGTGATTAGGCCTTCAATACTCTTTTTCCTTTCTTCTTATATTTCCGTTTTTTTTCAAATGCGAGCCAGAAACACTGAGCACATATGAAAAACGTTGGGATAATACTCCAGAAACGTATTTTCTAAGCCAGCGGTTCGTTTGCTGTTGTTGGTGGGAGCTCTACGCACTCAATCAAATTAATAAAACCCATTGGAAATAAAACTATGACTTACAAACTGATCCACGCACACAAAATTCCATTGACATGTATAAAAACTGAATTTTTGAAAAAAGAAAAATATTTAAAGTAAAAAAACTACAAAACTGGAAATAACCCCAGAGTCTACTACACGGCCAAAATAAACAATAAAAGGTGATTTAGGTTTATCTCTCACAGGAACCGAGTCCATAATGGAAACAGACAGACAGCATTTTAATTTTTTAATAGTGAATTATTATTATTATAACTGGCATGATTAATTGTGTCCATTTACAATTTTTTTTTATTTTTTGTTTTTAGTATGTTCGTTGTTAAAGGTTCATTTTCAATTGTTTTCGTTCACACTTAAAGTAAATAAAATTTAAATTTACATTTTTTAATTATTTTATTTAATAATTAATTTAATAATAAAAAACCGGATTTTTTGCGGACATTTTTACTTTTTTTCAAGGGGAAAAAAGAAAACAAAAACTTATTTCGTTCTTGTTTTAGTGAACATTTTTTTTACAGCGTGAATATAAAAGTCTGAACCCCCCTTTTATTTTTTGATCCGAAGCAGATATGTCAATTTTGATGAATCCAATGAATAGGAAGTTGTGGGTGGCCTATCCCATGGTGCACTTTTCATCATCCCAAATATGCAAATTAGGACACATTCAAAATTTATCTCAAAAACCGTAAGGGATAGAGAAAAAAACCCAATTGCAAACTTGTTCAGCATAAAAAAAAATAAAAAAAAATCATCGAAATCGGACTAACCAATCGCCCACAATGACGTGGTGAACTGACGCCACAATCACCATAACACAATTGGGCACGGAACCTAACTGACGCCAAAAACATGCCTTTTATTTCCTTTTCCGCAAGAAAGCGAATGTGAGTATGGTAATTTATGTTAATTTTTTTGATTTGCATGCTTTACATGGTGGAAATATTTGCATGCTTTACAATTTTCCTTGCTACAAACAATTCACCACGTGATTGTGGGTGATTGGTTAGTCCGATTTCGATGATTTTTTTTTCGTTTTGTTTGTTTTTTTATGCTGAACAAGTTTGCAATTGGGTTTTTATCTCTATCCCTTACGGTTTTTGAGATAAAGTTTGAATGTGTCCTAATTTGCATATTTGGGATGATGAAAAGTGCACCATGGGATAGGCCACCCACAACTTCCTATTCATTGGATTCATCAAAATTGACATATCTGCTTCGGTTCAAAAAATAAAAGGGGGGTTCAGACTTTTGTATTCACCCTGTATATAATTAATCTGACGATTTCTGATTTGGTTTCAGAAAATATCGAAAACCATAATTCTGAAAACCGGTGTACTGCATCGATAACAATATGCAACTACTCTCTGGAGTTTAGCAAATGTTGAGAATCTACGCAGGAGATCGTTATTAGATGGTAATGCTGTCAAGACTGTTGAAGTCCTTTGCTCTGGAACGCTAACATTGATTTCCGTTTCTTGATTTGGCCAATTATCTCTGCAAGGTAGCCATTGAGGTCCACTCCACCACAGATTGTGTGTGAGCAATTTATTGCTAATTCTCTTGATAGTATATCCGCTGGGTTTTCCTCTGATGGTACATGGTGCCAGGGAAAGCTGTGTGTGATGTCTTGGATTTCCGTTATGCGATGGGCTACAAAGGTCTTTAAATTGTTAGGGGAAGATGCACTCCAACACAATGCTATCATAGAATCACTCCAAAGATGAACTTCTTCAATTTGATGAGTCAAAGCTTCAGTAACTACTTTAACAAGTTTAGATAACAACAAGCGGCATTTAATTCTAATCGTGGCAGCGTGATGGTCTTAACTTAAGACTCTTAAGCGGTGCTACTCTTGACTTGGAGCATAGCAAGTGTACTTGTGGCATCGATTGATCGTCAACACTCAATACGTAAACGCATACACCGTGTCCCCTTTCGGATGCATCGCAGAAATCATGTAAGGTTAATTTTAGTTCGCCGTTTCTTGAGTTCACATTTCGTGGAATCTCCAAACACTCGAGGTGCTTCATCGACTGATAAAATCTGCTCCAATTTGATTTGAGTGAAAGTGGAATCTCCTCGTCCCAACTACAGGTACTGGTTTCTGTTCCTAGGCCTCCGGCTTGTTTCTTTTCAAACGCTCCTTATAAATTAAAAACAATAGCTGCTTCTTCATCCTTGCTACTTCTTCTAACTTCAATTGTTCCCGAGTCATCTAGTGGCTGAAAGTTGTGAAACGGCAGCTGGACCCTCCACCTAAGATTCTCGAAGCTCTGTGGACAGCGCTTCAAGCGGAATGGACTGCCATACCATCGGACACGTTTCTTGCGTTCATGCCACGACGCTTATAATGTTTAGTTTCCACAGTTCTTGCATGATTAGTCTGCACTGAGTAGAACTGGACCAATGACTCCCAATGGGTCGTAAATCTGAGCAATTGTAGGTAAGATCTTTCTCTTAGTGGCTGGTGCATTTTCAGGCAGATTGATGCTGAATCGTAGTGTATCCTTGCGATTATTCCACAATCGGCCCAATATTTTCATTGCTTGTTGGGCATCCAGAAGCAAAAGATCATGTTTTTCCCTGCTCTGACAAATGTTGCAACACTTGAGTGTGATTGGACCTCCATTTTCTGCAGTAAATCTGTCTCTTCTCTTTGAATTTTTATGGCTGCGGAAATAGTGTTTGCACCTAACAACAAATCGTCCATATAAAAGTCTCTCTCTACAATCTCTGCCGCATTCGGAAACCCCTTTGTAGTGTGGCTAATTCTCATTGGGAGAAAGGGGGCACAAGAAGTTTCATAAGTCACAGTATTGAGAATGTATGTTTGAATCGGTTTCTTTGGGTCATTTCTCCAATGGATTCGCTGTAGACCACTATCCTTCTCGGCAACTTCAATCTGTTGGTACATCTTTGCTATATCCGCAGTTAGGACATACTCATGGCATTTAAAACGTGAAATAATATCTTCAATGTCGTTTTGCAGTTTAGGGCCTATGAGTAATTTTTTCATTCAGTGAATTTCCTGAGGTGGTCTTCGCTGACGCATCGAATACAACTCTTAATTTTGTCGTCAGACTCGACTCTCGAATGACTGGTTGAAGAGGCATGTAGTAACACTGACATTCTTCTTGTTTCTGTTCCTCACTCAACAAGGACATATGATTTGACATTTCGTACTCTTCGAGAAATCTAGTATAGTCTACGTGAGCTCTGGATGTGTACTTAAACGACGTTCGAGGTTACAGAATCTACGTAGAGCCTCGCTGGATGAATCACCCAAGACAATATCTGAAACCTTAGGCAACTCGACTTTGAATCTTCCTGATTCGTCTCGCTGATATGTTTCTTGAAAGTGTTTCTAACAAAAATCTACTCTTTTGCCATCAACATGTTTATCAGCTATTTCTTCAATCTTCCAAAATCTTTCTATCTGTTGTTCCAATGACAATGCTGTAATCAAATGGCACGCAGAATTGGTCGACTGTGAACGTTTAGAATTGTCTTCAATGAATTCTCCGCCAATTATCCAGCCGAGAAGAGTCCTTTGGAGTGTCGGTAGGCGTTTTCCCATAGCCATTCGGTCACGACATAGCAACTGCCAAAACAAACCTGCTCCTATGAGAAGATCAATGGATTTGGGTGAGTCGAATTCTGGGTCGGCAAACCTGAGGTGATCCGGAATTGGTAATTTCGCCCTATTTATCTTCACTTGTGGCAACTCTCCTGTGACAACTGGTACTAACAACAGCTCTTGAAACATGGAAAAGCGGCTTGTAGTCGAGTTTAATTACTTTGATGGATTTACCAATAACAACCTTCGACTGATTTATTCCACTGATCGGAAGATTAATGTGATTATGTGGAACCTTCAACTTCTTTGCAAATGCCTCAGTAACCATGTTTGACTGAGAACCAGGATCAATCAATGCTCTGCATTCATGCAGGTTTCCAAACTTGTCATGCAAGTGTACGAGTGCAGTGGACAATAACACATGAGAACCCCTCTGTGGTGCTCAGTGAAACTTTAAAGATCCCATTTCCTTTGAGTGGGCATCACAGCTGATAGATGAATAAACTGAGTCTTCAAGGTTGTCTACTGCTTGACAGTGATGAACGCTCGATGAAGATCTCTCCTCCGATTCCAAACTTTTGCCCTGCTGAGGGTCTGATGACTTATCCTTGTGAAGCAAAGTATTATGCTTGTTGGAGCAAATCTTACATATAGATAATCGACAGTCTTTGGCTATGTGGCCTGGTCTTAGACAATTAATACATAGCTTCAACTTCCTGGCCTCCGTATATCGATCTGCTTTGTCCAGCTTCAGAAACTCATCACAATTGAAAATCTTATGTTCCCCCTTGCAGTAAATACAGGGCGAAAATGATAATGCTGAAG
>JAHWFO010112737.1:18596-32463 GCA_023313115.1 Rhysida immarginata | reverse complement strand
TTCAGTTCTAAAATATGGCATGTAATATATCGAAAGTCTTGGAATGGGTTGTAATGAATGAATATAACGTAAAATTAACGATATTCGAAATTGGTTTCAAGGAACCTGGTTTAGTGGAACCATTATGGCTCATTGGAACTTTCATGTCTAAAGTATGGCATGGAATATATAAAAAGGACTTATGATGTGTCATGAAGGAATATAACGTAAAATTACCTATATTCGAAATTGGTTTCCAGGAACCTGCTTTAGTGGAACCATTATGGTTCATTGGAACTTTCAATGCTAAAATATGGCATGTAATATATCAAAGGATTTGGAATGGGTTGTAATGAATGAATATAGCATAAAATTAATGATTTTCGAAATTGGTTTCAAGGAACCTGGTTTAGTGGAACCATTATGGTTCATTGGAACTTTCAATTCTAAAATATGGCATGTAATATATCAAACGACTTGGAAAGAGGTGTCATGAAAGAATGTAACGTAAAATAATGATAGTGGAAATTGGTTTCAAGGAACCTGGTTTAGTGGGACCATTATGGTTCATTAAAACTTTCAATGCTAAAATATGGCATTTAATATATCAAAGGATTTGGAATGGGTTGTAATGAATGAATATAACATAAAATTATTGATTTTCGAAATTGGTTTCAAGGAACCTGGTTTAGTGGAACCGTTATTGATCATTGGAACTTTCAATGCTAAAATATGGCATGTAATATATCAAAGGATTTGGAATGGGTTGTAATGAATAAATATAGCATAAAATTAATGATTTTGGAAATTGGTTTCAAGCAACCTGGTTTAGTGGAACCATTATGGTTCATTGGAACTTTCAAAGCTAAAATATAGCATGTAATATATCAAACGACTTGGAATGAACTGTAATGAATGAATATAACGTAAAATTTACGATATTCGAAATTGGTTACGAGGAACCTGGTTCAGTGGAACCATTATGGTTCATTGGAACTTTCAAAGCTAAAATATAGCATGTAATATATCAAACGACTTTGAATGAACTGTAATGAATAAATATAACGTAAAATTAACGATATTCGAAATTGGTTACGAGGAACCTGGTTCAGTGGAACCATTATGGTTCATTGGAACTTTCAA
Source organism: Rhysida immarginata (assembly GCA_023313115.1). Lineage (NCBI taxonomy): Eukaryota > Metazoa > Arthropoda > Chilopoda > Scolopendromorpha > Scolopendridae > Rhysida > Rhysida immarginata. The sequence continues at coordinate 31,341 of JAHWFO010112737.1, read as the reverse complement.
TGCTGAAATATGGCATGTAATATATCAAACGATTTGGAATGAGCTGTAATGAATGAATATAAAGTAAAATTAACGATATTCGAAATTGGTTTCAAGGAACCTGGTTTAGTGGAACCATTATGGATCATTGAAACTTTCAATTCTAAAAGATAGCATGTAATATATCAAACGACTTGGAATGATGTGTCATGAATGAACATAACGAAAATTGAACGATAGTCGCAATTAGTTTTAAGGAACCTGGTTTAGTGGAACCATTATAGTTCATTGGATTTTTTAATGCGAAAATATGGCATGTAATATATCAAAGGATTTGGAATGGGTTGTAATGAATGAATATAGCATAAAATAAATGATTTTCGAAATTGGTTTCAAGGAACCTGGTTTCGTGGAACCATTATTGTTCATTGGAACTTTAAATGCTAAAATATAGCATGTAATATATCAAACGTCTTGGAATGAGCTATAATGAATGAATATAACGTAAAATTAATGATATACGAAATTGGTTTCAAGGAACCTGGTTTAGTAGAACCATTATGGTTCATTGGAACTTTCAATGCTAAAATATAGCATGTAATATATCAAACGACTTGGAAAGAGGTGTCATGAAGGAATGCAACGTAAAATAATGATAGTGGAAATTGGTTTCAATGAACCTGGTTTAGTGGGACCATTATGGTTCATTGGAACTTTCAATGCCAAAATATGGCATGTAATATATCAAAGGATTTAGAATGGGTTGTAATGAATGAATATAGCATAAAATAAATGATTTTCGAAATTGGTTTCAAGGAACCTGGTTTCGTGGAACCATTATTGTTCATTGGAACTTTAAATGCTAAAATATAGCATGTAATATATCAAACGTCTTGGAATGAGCTGTAATGAATGAATATAACGTAAAATTAATGATATTCGAAATTGGTTTCAAGGAACCTGGTTTAGTAGAACCATTATGGTTCATTGGAACTTTCAATGCTAAAATATAGCATGTAATATATCAAACGACTTGGAAAGAGGTGTCATGAAGGAATGTAACGTAAAATAATGATAGTGGAAATTGGTTTCAAGGAACCTGGTTGGGTGGTAACTTCCTTTAGAATGGCCATCTCCATTCATACTTGGATCTTACCAAATGGTTGGAAGTTTGAGGGAAGCGAAGATGTTAATTATATCTTCAACAAGTTTCTTTCTCATATTAATGCTAGTCTTGATCGCTATTTTCCGTTGTTACGACTCACTCTGGATGAATTACGACTCATTACAAATCTTTCTTTTCACAAACCGTGGATGAATTCCCATATTTTGACACTGGTAGCTCACAAAAATGCTCTGTATCGTAAGTTCCGTCGTTACCCCAAGCAGCTTTCTAAATTTAAATTCCAATCCTTTTCTAACCACGTTCGTAATGTGATCAAATTTACTAAAATCAAATACTATGCTCACCTTTTTCACAACGTTTTTACTAATAAACAGAAATGGAAAATAATTAATAACTTACTTTATGGCTCCCTTTCTACTCAATTACCCTTTCAAAATACCAGTAAAATGAGTTCTTCCGTATTATCTGAGTTTCTTTATGTATTATTACCGACTACATCTTCTGTCAATTATTATTATTCGATTTATCCGTTTTCTGTCAGCTCTAAACTTTCCTCTCTTTTTATTGCTCCCGCCACTCCTGATGAGACAGCGCATGCTTTCTAGCAACTAAAGTCCTCAACTCTTCCCCATCCTTTAGGTCTCAGATCGAACATTATTGTTCCAGTTTCTTCAATCCTTATCCACCCTCTAACTCACATTTTTAACATTTCAATAACAACAGGCACTTTTCCTAAATGTCTTCTTCGAGCAAAGACCGCAATTTTTAAGAGCGGTGATCCAAAAGATTTCCGCAATTATCGGCCAATTTCAATTTTGCCAATTTTTTCTAAGATCTTCACAAAACTATTTTTTACTCGTCTATCAAAGTATGTTTATGACAACAATTTAATTTCATGTGCTCAGCATTGATTTTCACCAAAAAGATGTGTCGATACTGCATGTTTTGAGTTGGTAGAATGTCTAAAAACAACTTAGTTGTTTCTCTCTTCCTAGATTACTCTAAGGCTTTTGACTCTGTCCCACATCACCTTTTATTGTTTAAGCTCTCTTCGTTCTATAACATATGCGGATCCCCTCTTGATTGGTTAAAGGATTTTTTTATCTGATCGGAACTATTATTTGGATGTTTTTAATTTGTCCTCTCCTTCTTTAATTCATAATTTAGGAGTTCTGCAAGGTTCAATATTGTCCCCGTTATTATTCAATTTATTTATAAATGATTTGCCGTTTGCACTGTCTTCTTCCTTTTCCATTCTATATACTGATGATGTTACTCTCTTGTTTGCCGATCCCTCCAGCTCTAGTCTGTCAAATACAATTAATCAGACACTCTGAAGTCTAAGTTCTTGGAACCTTGTCAATCAATTAACTTTAAATTTAAATAAAACTAAATGTTTGATTTTTCACCAGCGTAACAAAAAACTCGCTCTTAATGAATTGCGAATCTACTATGATTCAAATCTTCTATCTAGCGCTTCTTGGTATGACTCAAAGGGATTTTTCTTTCCCCTGACCTAACTTAGGATTTGCATATTAATGCATTGATAAATGCTCTTAGTAAAAAATCGGGTTTGATTTCTCGCCTTCATTTTCTTCCGCCATCCATGCTGTTGCTTTTGTAACACTCGTTAATACATTCGTCGCTTTGCTATGGAATTGTTTTTTTGGGGATCGACCACCAATTCTAAGCTTCTCCTTCTATACAGAATTCAAAAATGGTTTGTGAGAATTTTATTAAAACTACGAAAGCCTTCACCAGTCTCCCAATATTTCAATCATATAGGTGTTGCATCCATATATCAGATTTATATATTACAACCGGTTTTGTATGTCTACAAAGTTGTTGACTACCATCTGATTCTGACATCACCTTTTTCTATTCTATATCAAAATGCACAACACTCCTATTCTACGCGTGCCGCCAATTCTATATGACTCCCGTTAGTTAGAAGTAATTATCAGTGTCGTAATATTTCCTACATCGGAATCAGATGGTGGTCCCTTTTTCCTGAGACCATTCGCCTTTCCCCGTCTATTGCAGTTTTCAAAAGAAGCTCCAAATTGTTTCTTTTAAGCAATCATTTAAATACTGACACTTTCTAGCCCTTTTTTTTTTCTTTCCCTCAACTAACTACCCTTTTTTGTAATTCATTTATTTTTATTTATTTACTTGTAATATGATTGTTATTTACTATTGCTTCATTACCCTCCGTTCGGGGACCAATCATGTCGGCCTTGTGGCAATACTGGCCCCGTTCGCATACTGTCTATAATAGAATAAATAAATAAAATAAAAGCGCCTACCATTATATGGTTCCTGCCAGAACGCTGCAAGTCCTCAAGGTTCTTGTAATAAAAGAACAAAATACTTTGAAATTCCCACTGGGGGGGCAATACAATGATATTAAAGTATATTTGTTATCCAGATCGATAGTTAAAATTTCAATATCTGGATAGATTTTAGATTGTTCAAAATCAACCCTCACATTCCATTTATAGAAGACATAGACACAAATGCTGCTGCCACGTTTATTAAGCCTATTTATGAATCCAGATTTCAGTAAAAAGTACAACTACAAGATTGGTATTAATGTTAGCGAGGTTAAGGACCAAAGTTGAAAAATTGGCTGACAAACTACGAATATTTAAATAAAAAATTGATAAACTTCTATCTACATTGGGGTACTGGGTTAAGAAAAGATTCAATTGATTGGCAGTGATCGGGTGCTGATATTGGATCGTTTGCCTAATTCTTTACCACCTATTGTCAGAAAGTTAACATAAATAAGTTAATGGGGGGAGGGGAGTTTTTTTAGAATTTTTTTAGAATATTTATTATTTTTTTATGTTAACTTGTTCTTTATTGGGTTTTACCGTATCTATTTTTGCGGAATTATAGAAGAAATTATTAATTCATATACATATATACACATTTATATACACGGGAATAATGTTACGTTAAGCAGTATGGCTTACTATTATTTCTATGGCTGAATAAAAGGCTTAACAGCTGAGTAATAATCATAAAAAATTGACACATACATTTATACACATATACATACTGTACCGGTCTCGCCACATGTGCCTCTAAGTGGACACAATTGTTTTGCTCCTTCACTCTTTTGCGCTGTAGTTGGCAGCTTCGGGCTACTTGCCAATTTGCTCATTGTATTTCCATATTCGGAATTCTATCAATTTCTCGCTCTTCTGTCGCGTTTCACAGTCTCGAGAACTATGGGTCTCGATGGTTCAAAACTCAAGTAGTATCGATAGCGACTCTGATTCCTCCCGCGCTTGTCCTCTCTTCTTGAAGAGTTTTCACTTCCACTATTTTCTCCGGTGTCGGAAAGAGTTTCGGAGGTTACAGTAGCCCCCTCCTTATTAAAGTGTCTACACGACGCGTTCTGTAAACGTTCCTTTGGCTTAATTGCATTCCTCACATCAAAAGTGTTATTAATAGAACCCAGATGGTTCGTGCATAAAGTCTGGCCAGACTTACAACTAAGTTGTACACGGTGTAAATAATCTCCTTCAAAAAAGCTACACTATGATGGAGACGAAATTCAGGCGATTAAAGTGATATATGACAAATGGGGTCGCAAATCGCAAGTAACGCCATAAATCGAACCTGAAACTAAGCTCACTGGTGTGGCGCTGCATAGCACGAGCCAAATTTGGGCGACTGTATTCGCGCGGCGCAGTCCAGTGAGGGCTGGCTGGTTCCCATGCTCCCCACTACCTGATACTGAAGAGGTCTGCCTTCCATTCCAACATGACGTACTCTGCTATCGTTATTAAACAAGGTTGGTACCGCTCGTGCTACTGACTCCGGCCATAGCCTACATGATAAGAGATAGCCTGCCCATTCGCGCTAAGTCTATTGAAAAAAATGTCGCCTTTTTTTCCAAGGGCATTTACGGATTTTCTCACTAGGCGCGCCAGTGTTGATCTGTTAAATTTGCTGTATCTTATAGGTTCACTCGCTTATTCAGTGTCTGAATACTTTAAAAATATAATATAAAATAATTAAATTCATTTCATGCCAAACTTTGTAATTTTCATGAATTTTTTTCTGATCCCGAGCATGACTAAAATTCTTCCCAGATTTGTTTTGTTTTGTTATGTTTTTTTTTATTCCAAACAAAAATAACGTTAACGTTATGACCGTTTTGTTAATTTCTTGAAAATATTTAATATTTCAATATTAATTTTCTGAAAATAACTCATAAAATAAAATTTTATAACAACCATAAAAATTTAGTTGTGCATAACTCCGTTAAAATTATGCTAAAATTGTGTTCACAGCGAATAATAGACACAGACTTAACCCTAGCCTACGTCATAGCCTCTCTTATCATCTAGGCTATGACTTAACATAGCGAACAATGGCAAAAAGACAGATCAACGCTAGCGCCACCACTCGGCGGTTATGGATAAACAGGTTAATCGTTTTAGGGACACGGTTTAGAGGCCAATGGGCAGGCTATCTCTTATCATGTAGGCTATGCTCCGGCGCGAGAGCGTACGTCATATTGCAGTGGAAGACGGACCTCTTCGGGATGAGGTTGTGGGGAGTGGGGGAACCAGCCAGGCCGTGTCGGACCGCGCCTCGCGGATACAGTCGCCAAAATTTGGCTCGTGCTACGCAGCAGCACGCCATTCAGCTTTGTTTGAGATTCAATTTACGGCATTGCTTGCGATTTGCGACCCCAAGTGTCTTATATCAAGTGTTGCCTGAATTTCTATTACATCGTAGTGTAGTTTTTTTGAAGGAGATAATTTACACCCTGTATATAAATATTATTACACGACTTTTGTGGTGCAGTGGTTTAGGCGTGACTTTGTCCTTTTTACATCAGTAATTTTGAATTAAAAACTCTTATCGTATCGGTTAAAAAAAACTGGGAGGTTTCACTAGGGCTGAAATAGTATTTTGGTTTTGAGGCGTGTTGTGGTTCTCACTTTGCTGGTAGAGGTTTTCTGGTGCCGTACACGTTTTTTGGAAGCGTATTTAACTTTGCTTCAATACTTAGTAGTATTGTTGTCTTGGGGCTTCTCTGCTTATAAATGTTTTAATGTTATATTCCTTAACGTTATTCTCGAAATAAGGCCTTTGAAGGCATTAAATTATATTTTTAATATCTTAGAGATTCACTCTTAATTTATTTTTTTAAATTTGTCTTTTGGAAATTTATTTAATTTCTAACTCGTGAACTTTTCACTGGTTTTAAGTTCTTAATTACCTAGCATAACTAACTTTCCTTTACTGTAATTTTTTTCTTGTTCTTTTTCCTAGATCTTTCAGAGTGCACACTCCGAACGGCGGGCAAACTTTCGTTCAGAAGATTTTTTCCTACCTGGGATCTATCGAGATTTACAAGGCCAAGAAGTCCAACCCTGACCAATTACTCAATCGCCAAACCGATTTCGATGTGTTTGTCATACTGAATCAGACCATTTATAATCCTTTCATTTTGTACTTTGCTTTATATAATTTTTATTTTTATTTTGTACTTTGCTTTATATAAAAAAAATTTTCATTCAGTTTTTTATTTATACCGTCCTGTTAGTAAATCCACTTGTCATTTTGACTACCGGATACGACCTCTTTTCGGGCCGCGTTTGCGACCCCCAAACATTTTTCTTTTTCTTTTCTCCTCAGTTTATTTGTCCTATTGGTTAATTTTCTTATTAGTTACTTTGTTTTCTTGCCCTGTACCTCCATGCGCATTAGTTCATTTGTATCCAAATTTCTGTATATAAAGGCTTGCGAGCCTCTTGTTGTGTATCTAATAGTATGGAGTCTATGGATATAATAGAAACTAGTGACTGTTCGACAAACGGTGGCTGTAAGAGAAGTCACTCTGACGGAACTGATGAAGAAGTTGGCGACAGTCCCTGGATTGGTGTCACTAATAAAAAATTCAGAAAAGGCACGTGTATCGATAACCTAAAGACCGTCTCCAGAGTAAACGAAGAAGTCGTCAGCGCGTCTAGAATGAGGAATCTGAAGAATGGACAAGGTCGTTCGGCTAATGAAGACCATAGAATCACGAAGAGGTATGTACCGCCGATTATCGTGCGGACTCATGGCGTCCCATTTAAGACGATTTTAACTGAGCTCGAGAAGCATATTCCAGTGGAAAAGATCACCATTCATACGGGCAGAGCTGAAACTGTCAAAGTTAAATGTGAAGACGAAGAAACGCACAACAGGTTAGTCTCTGGAATTAAGTCTAATAATATCTTAAAAATTCAGCATCATCAACTGAAATCGGAGAAGGTCTTGAAATACGTGATACGTAATGTGGATATAACGTATGACCTCGATGACTTCCAAGAAGACCTAAAAAGAGCCAAGTACTTCCCGGAAAAATTAATTCGCTTGAGGAAAGCCAAAGGATCCATTGATATGCCGATGGTTTTGGTTCTGCTCCCGAACTCCGAACACAACCAGTCATTGAAAAACTTAACACGTATTGGGCCGCTTGCAGTAACAGTGGAGGCTTTTCGAGGGAACAAGAAGCCACTACAGTGCTACAACTGCCTGCGCTTCGGACACGTATCCATGGGCTGCACGGAAGATCCTCGTTGTAATAAATGTGCTGAGGGCTACCAGTCAAGAGATTGCCCCAGGATCAAAGGACAAGACCCCCCAAAGTGCATCAGATGTGGTGGTCAGCACACTTCAAGTTACACGAAATGTCCAAAATACCCCCAGGTTCAAAGGATGCCTAGTTGTAAAGTGACAGTAGGCAAATCCTATGCTGCTGCTGTGTCTATGCCGGAAGATAAAGGCCTCAACATCAACGACCTACCAGGTATGTATAAGCAATTAGGACGTATATTTCATCTGTTTTCTAATCTAGGCAAAAGTTACCCACAGTTGAGTGGGCTCCTTACGACCAACTAATTTTAGTATGGTTCACAACGTTAAACTGTAATCAACAAAGGTGAACTTCGGTGCGTGATATGGAACGCTAGGGGCATTCCCCGAAAGCGTATCGAGTTTCACAATTTTCTGTTAAAGCAAGACATCGACGTTGCTTTCCTTTGTGAAACTCATCTCAAACCAAGCCAAGACTTCAAGCTACCTGGCTATTGTGTGAACCGTAAGGATCGAATGGCTTCAAATGCTGCAAGATGTGCTTCTGGGGGCGCTGCGATCATCATAAAGAAGGGAATTCAACACCAAGAATTAGTCTCCAAGTCTTATGCAGGTATGGAATCGGCCTCCATCATTATCAATGACATCTCCTGTGGTGAAGTGAAGTTCGTGGTGCTCTACAATTCACCTAAACATTATCTTGACGTTAGTGAGCTTGATGAACTCTTCAGTGGTGACACTCCAGTCGTCCTAGCTGGTGACCTAACTGCAAAACACCCAAGCTGGAACTCCAGAACGCAGAATTACAACGGCATGATTCTCTATAGGTGCATACAAGGTAGAGATGATATCATCGCTGCTGGACCTGTGGAGGACATCTACTACTGCGACCACTCCCCTAGTAGTGACGTTTTGGACATCTCGCTCTTGAAGGGTTTCTTCAAACCGTACAATATATTCACGATTGATGAACTTTCTTCTGACCACAAGCCTGTGGCGTTGAACTTTGACAATGTCGACATAAATTTCCGAGAGGAACTGATACATCATCAAGACTGGAAGCTCTACAAAGATATTCTCATCATGTCTCAGCGTGTGGAAGAAGGTATTATCAACTTTGATGAAGTCCCGCAACATTTAACGAAGTACAACATCGAGGCTGGAGAGATCGCCAACATCATAAGTAAACTGAAAAAGAAGAAGGCTCCAGGAAAAGACAAGGTGAGTAATAACGCCCTTATGAATCTCCCAAAGAACTTTATTGACTCTCTCACCAATATCATTAGCGACTGCTGGAAATTTTCTTATTTCCCTGTGGCTTAGAAGAAATCTATTGTGTTGAGTATCCCCAAGCAGGGGCAAAATCCTGCAATTCCGGCGAGTTACCGACCTATTAGCCTGCTAACCATGATATCCAAGGTGTTGGAGAGAACGATCCTCGTCAGATTCCAAAATCACTGTCTAGCAAATGACCTTTTTCGGAAAGAGCAGTTTGGCTTTCGTGCTGTCCACTCTTGTCCGATGCAGATATGGAGGCTCGTTGAAGACCTGAGCACCCCCCTGAACCTATCCAGGTACTGTGGGGTGGTATTTCTCGATGTCAGTAAAGCTTTTGACCAAGTGTGGCATGAGGGCCTTGTCTACAAAATGATCAGAGATGGGTTCCCTGCCGATTTGATTTTGATGGTGAAATCCTTTCTTGACGGCATATCCTATCAAGCCAAAGTTGGAGAAAATCTTTCCACACCCCGTGTTGTAAAGGCCGGTGTCCCTCAGGGTTCTGTCCTCGGGCCTGTGCTATTTAATTACTTTGCACATGATTTCCCGAAACCCGATAATTGTAATCTGTATTTTTATGCGGATGACACTGCCATTATGACACGGGCACACCAGCCGGCTCACGTTATCACTCGGCTGCAGAGCGCCTTGAAGCAGTTCGAAGACTGGTTTAACTGCTGAAAGTTGAACCTTTACGTCGGAAAGTGCAAGGCTTTGTACCTCAATACGATGCTCAAGCATCCCCCAGATTCTCTTGTTCTGTTCAATAAGAAACTGGACTGGGTGGACAACTACAAGTATCTGGGAGTTATCATTGACTCAAGACTCTCATGGAATCAGCATATGTCCTATGCTCTGAACAAAGCGAAGAGGGCTAAGTACAGTATCATAGCTCTCATGGGTCGCAACAGCACCCTCAGCATTGACAACAAGCTACTTCTGTACAAATCGATTATCCGGACCATACTCCTCTATGGCATGCCTTTGTGGGCGACTATCTGTAAAACCAGATGGTATGAACTACAGTCATTCCAGAATGTTACCTTGAGGACCATTGCCCAGCTGGACAGAAGGACGGTGAAAAACCAATCCATCCACTTGGATTTAAACATGGCCTATATCGGAAAGTTTATACAGGATCTCCTTTTGATTATGATACAGAAGATGAAGACTCACGACAATAAGCTTGTGAAAGGGATACTGAAGAACTCAATGAATATGAACTGGCATACGAAGTATCGTAAACCGAGGCACGTCCTTTATATCAATTTTGAAGATATTAGCAACGTCTCTTTCCCAGACTACTGGAAGATGTGATAATCTTATTAATCTTATTTCTCCTTCTATTTTTTTTATTTCGTTTGTTTTTTGTTTCTGACAATCGTCAATCTTATTTTCTTTTTTGTATAATATGGAAGACCGCTTGGGTTGGTTAGGCTTCTTGACTACCTCAGTGTATTTCATTTGGAGTTTATTCTGGTTGGATGAGCTTTGGGAAAGCGCTGCTTTTGTCCCATCCTAACAAACGTACACTTCACTGTTCGATTGTCGATTGTCTTGTTGTGTATCCTTGAAGAAGCCGGGAATAAATGGCGAAACTAGTAAATAATCCTGTTGTCCATCTTTTATACTGCAAAGCCACCACTCACTTCGTTAGTAGTAAGTAGAGTATTAAGATCCTTTCTGATATTTCATCAACCATCACTAAGATGTTCCACATCAAGAGGAAGCTCTCTGCCACGATTCAGAACATTTTGTTCAACCGCATATGCATCCGAGAGCACCTGGAACCCAAGTACACCCAAGTCATCATCCGCAATAAGTCCACCGCCGCCACAGCAGCACGGGCTGCAGCCATCAGAACCTGGGTAAGCCGTGCACCCAGGAAGTGTTCCACCTTCACCTATAAGTCTCCTGATTTGTGCCACCTGAGATTCTGATGTCCCTTGTTGACGAAAACGATATCAGATTGCAGTCTTTCAAAGAACACAAATTCGCTACCTTATGCAAAAAACTTGACGACCTCCTGCGTATCTCTACACCATCTCGCCCTCCTCCCAAATATGACTTTGATTTTCACCCTAACGTGGTCAATCTCACGACTATCCAGATTTCTGACAGCGAGCAAAGCCTTCTCAGCAAAGGCTTAAAACACGTTGTCTCTAGAAAACCCACCCGGCCAGACCTTCACACAGCCATCTCCGACACGCATGTCGCCATCTCCATGCTACCCCGCAACGAACGCCTCCCAGCACGAGCCATCACCGGCCACCTAAAACAAAAAGCCTTTAACAAGTGTACAACGGCCCCAACTGACCGCGAACAAGTCGAAGACACTGCATTCTCCGCCACCTTGAAAAGAAAACTATCTGAGTCAGACGCCATACTTGCAAAAGCCGACAAAGGTAATGCAACTGTAATCATTTACCGATCCATGTACAACGACAAAGTCATCGACTTTATATCAGCCAATAATTTTGTCACCCTCTCTTCCGACCCTACCACCAAATTCCATAAATCATTTCTGTTATTAATAAGTCCCCCCTCTTCAAACACCTACGCCACCTTATTCCTCCCAGCCCCCATGCCCCTAATCTTAATGCCCTCATCAAAATTCACAAGCCTAACATGCCCATTCGTCCCGTCGTTAAATACTCTTCTGCCCCCGCACACGTAGTTGCAAAATCCCTCTCCCCCTTCCTTTTTAACCTCAAAATTCTTCCTAACACATACAATGTCCCTAACTGTCTCACTTTAACTAATTCCCTCTCTTACATCCCTTAACTACAAATGAGCACACCTCCCTTCTGTCCCTTGACATTACTAACCTCTACACTACTATCCCCGTGTCTGACACCCTTAAAACCCTCGAAAAAAAACTCCTGTACCCTTCTCCACTCCCTAAACCCGACGCTATCAATCTTTCGTCCATCCTATCAGTCATATGCTCACAGAACTACTTCTCCTATAACAATTCCTTCTATTCCCGGCCCTCCGGGCTAGGAATGGGCTTCCCACTTCGCAGCTTCTTGTCCGAAGTTTACTTACAACACTTAAAACTAACTTTTGTTACCCCCCTCCTTAATAATACTAGCATCATCGCCTACTACCGATATGACGATGACATCCTCATATTGTATGATTCCCGGTTAACCGCCCCGCCTGCAACTGCTGATGTTTTTAATTCGTTCTCCCCCCATATGCACATCACCTTCGAAACCAAAAATAACAGATCCCTTCCATAACTAGATGTCCTTATTACTAACAATGTCCACAACAACCGCTTAACCTTCTCCATATTCTGTAAACCAACTACGTCCTCCAACGTTATCCACCACTCTTCCTCACACCCACATATACACAAGCATGCTTCCTTACGTTTCATTATTGACCGGGCCTTGAAGCCCCCCCTCAACCCCTCCGCCCACCTAGCTGAATTCCGCATCATCCGCTGCCTTGCTCGTATGAACGGGTACTCACAGTCTACTGTATCCCGTACACTCCAGCGCTGAAAACGTGCCCTCCTCAGACTCAACCCGCCTAATCCCCAACCCCCCTCCAAGAAATGGGTCTCCTTGTCATACTTGGACCCCCATTTTGCCCAGCTATCTATGAATCTGTCTTCCCTCGGCCTGGGGGTTTTCCCTCGGTTCCCCCCCCCCCCAATTCTCTCCGTCATCTGAATCCACCCTCCACCGTTAATAAAAATAAGTTTGATCAACCAGGGATATACCGCCTAAGTTGTGCCTACTG